>JAHUTJ010051692.1:0-12542 GCA_036250325.1 Characodon lateralis
AGACCTGAAATATTTCAGTTAGTGTGCAATGAATCTAAAATATATGAATGTTAAATTTTCATCATGACATTATGGAAAATAATGAACTTTATCACAATTTGCTAATATTTTGAGAAGGACCTGTACAACTTAGAACACATTGGACTATAAGTGGCGATTCTAAATCATTCTAAAATCCTACTCTATCCAGCCCAAGCTATTTCTAATAGAAATAAAACAAAACGGGATTACTTGGTGTCGTCTTCTCTGGAGCAGGGGAGAGGGGAAGACATTTGTTTCGCATCCATGACAAACTCAAAAACGGTTGGCTTCTCCTCCTTTGGCATAAGGGGAAAAATATGACGGACCGTCAATAGTCAACTGGAGCAAAAACAAAGAGGAAAATTTTGTTTCCTGCTGAAACCTCCGTGGGTTTTTTGTAAGTTGCGTGTCATTACCACGTCTTCGATCGGAAAGATAAACTTACTGGTCTTCTTGTCCCAGTAAGCTTTTAGCTCATTGAGCTTCTCATGAGTTGGCCAGTGAGAAGAATGAATGAAAACCCACGTGTGGTTTCTTCTCCAGAATGATGCGCTCCTCCATTGCGTGGTAACCGCGTCTTGGTTTCCAGCAGGAGAAAAAACAATGGTGGAGCATCTCACGTGTTCTTATATAGCCCACTGTGACATCAGAGCTGCGACGCCCACTTCCTGTTAACTGCAGTACATGCTGGAAGGTGTAGTAGCAGATGATACTGGATGGCATATTAGCAAATAAATGGTCCAACACACACACACACACACACACACACACACACATACATGCACACATACATACATACACACATACATGCATACATACATACATACATACATACATACATACATACATACATAAAAGACATCAGATTTGACTCGGACTCGCAATTTGAGACTAGTGAACAATTTTTTATTTTTTTATAGTTTCTTTTGTGTTTTGTGTGATAAGATCTTCTGTCTGATTGCCTACTTGCTGTATGTTATTATTTTCCTTATAAGTAGCAGTGACGTAAAGCTACGTGAAAAAAAAAATGCAGGCGCATGTGCAAATCACTACAGTCATGGCGGCACCAGTGAGCACACCTGTTTCTGTCCCACAGCTTGTAATAACTTTTGGCAATAAAATCTTTATACAAGGAGCAAATAAAAGGGCAGCAATTGCAGCAACTAATGGAACGTTTTGGCCATTCTCTACATTCAGAAAAAAAATAAGCTTTAACTGTCGATATTTTTAAGCTATTCATCTCTTACTAATTGGTGGATCCAGGGTAATTGTGAAGCCTAATTGCTATTCTAAATTAATATCCATGTTCATCTGCAGGATTTCTGAATTCAGTAAAGCAAAGAAAGTGGCAAGGGGAGAGGGACAGCGCAGCACTGAATCCTTTCTGTCACACACAAAAGAAGTGCAAATGTACACCCAGGGACATCCCTGACATAAGACCATTACTGATTCAATAATACAGGACCTTATTTCATGAAACGTCACCTTGTCTTTGATTGACAAGCCCAGCTTTAAAAACTTTATGGCAGCGGTGGAGGAGAAATAGTGCCCACCAAGTCAGAGCACAGTTACAAGGCGTCTAAGTGAGCTCGCAGCAGACAAAGTATCCAACATAAAAGCCAAGTTAGAGAAGACAGACACTGTTTCTGTGACCGTGGACATATGGACTGACAGAAGTATGCTTGGCTTTTTTAGGTATAACATCCCACTTTATGGAACTTGAGAAAAACTGCCCAAGACTACAGTCAATCCTGTTAAGTTGTGATCAATTCACCCGGTCACACACTGGAGAAAGAATAAGTGAGAAGTCTGATAACATAAAACACAGATTAGATTACATCATGTCTGATAATGCTGTGCATATAAAGAAAGCTTTGACAGTTTGTTTTCCTTCTACTGTGACTGATAGTGAAGATGGTGACGATGATCTGGAAAATGGCAACTTCAGGGATGACGCAAGCGAGGAATTCCCGAATAATGTAGAATCCATCCGGAGCAGTTGCCGGCAGCAGCGCCTACAGTGCTTTGCACATTCCCTGAAACATGTTGTGCTAGATGGACTGAAAGGGACAAGAAGTTTAAACAGTGCAGTGGCAAAATTGACAGAATTCTGCTGTTTACTGCATTCTACATGCAGCAGGAAAAAGACATTTGAGGCTCAATATGGAGCAAATCACTGCATCCCATCTGCTGTATCAACAAGATGGAACTCAACACTTCGCCTCGTGGAGACTGTCACTGATCTGGATCCCGAAAGCTTAAATGTTCTGCTAGAAACTCAGTGACATAAAGTGCTGTGCCTGGTAGTTCAAGGATTGAGCCAGCTTAAAGAACTTGTAGAACTCCTAGCCCCTTTCTTCAAGCAACAGACCTCAAGATGATCAAGATTAACCACCTGCAAAGACTCCACGCCTTTTTTCTGGCTATCCAAAGAAAGGCACCAAGAAAACTACAGACCCTGGCTCTTCTGATAGGACCGAGCTTAATTGGTACATCCAGGTGACTTCTGAAGAAGATGAAGTGGAATGTTTAGACTTCTGTAGCTTCATGTGGCTATGACGGCACTTGCTGTTCCTGCCACCAGTGCACCAGTAGAGAGGGTGTTCTCTCATGGAGGCCTTATAAGGCGTCCTCATCAAGCCAGACTAAGTGCAAGTACCCTATCAATCTTGATCTGTAATATATCAGTTGTATGAACATTTTCCTAGTGTTGGGATGCTGAAAGACACCTTGAATTTTGAATAGGCTGTTTCCAATCCAGTGCATTAACAGACAAAAAGTTGTTACTTCAGGGCTTTTTTATGTCAGAATTATTATTGTTCATTTAAATTCTGTTTTAATTTTCATTATTTGTTTAAATTATTTGTGTTTTTATTTTATTTATATGCAAACCTTTCATATATTATTAGAAAATGGCAGGATTTAGATTTTTCTTTTAAAATAAAAAATAGCAGATGTTCGCTGCAAGAACAAAATAATATTGTATCCACAAACATGATCATACCTTAGATATCACAGTGCAACTTTCCATGTAAACCATAAAGCAGAAATGTGATGACAAACTCGACAACTAAAAAGGAATTTGCATTTTGACTGCCATGTCACTCAAATACCTGGGGCTTGACTTGGACTTGCAAAAAATGACTTGTGAACATCTCTGTTGGATGAACTCCAAGCCCTACAAAGGACCCAGCCAGAGTATTGGGCATGCAGTATGATGTGTTTTACTGAGACATGGCTGCAGCATCATATCCCTGACTCCAGCGTCTCTCTGCCAGGCTTTTTAACCATACGAGCAGACAGAGATTTAAAGAGGAGCGGCAAATGTAAAGGTGGTGGACTGGCAGTACTTGTGAACAACAGAGGGTGTCATCCCGAACATGTGACTGTGAAATGTCATCTCTGCAGTCCAGATATTGAACTGTTAGCAGTAAGTTTTCCTCCACATCATTTACCCAGAGAGTTCACCAGTGTTATTTTGTCAACAGTATACGTTTCACATTTAGCTGTTGCCGACACTGCATGTAATGTCATCACCTCAGTTGTTGCTAAGCTACAGACACAACACCCCCATGCATTTGTTGCGATATCTGGTGATTTTAACCATGCTTCACTCTCTGCTACACTTCCAATGTTTCAACAGTTTGTCTCATACATTTCTAAAGCAAGACCTCCTCTATACAAATCAGATCACAATCTTGTTTTTCTCTGCTCTAAATATAGAGCCCTTGTTCAGAGGCAACATGTCATAAAGGTAACTGTGAGAAGATGGTCACAGGAAGCTGAAGTAGCCCTGTGAGGTTGCTTTGAGACTACAAACTGGGACGTATTGTGCCAGCCACATGGAGAGAACATCAGTGCACTGACTGAATGTGTAACCGACTATATAAACCTCTGTGTGAATACCACCATCCCCACCAGTGAGATGCTTCCCCAATAACAAATGATGGATCACCAGTGACCTGAAGGACCTGCTTAACGATTAGAAAAGAGCCTTCAGAGAGGGAGACAGGGAATTATTGAGGAGTATAGAGAAGCAACTCAAAGTTAAGATAAGAGACAGCAAGGTAGTGTACAAGAAAAAAATGGAGAGCAAGCTCCAGCAAAAATCAGAGATGTGGTCAGGAATGAAGAAGATCACAGACTTCAAGCAGAAAGACGTTCGGACCAATGGATGTCTGGACAGAGTCAATAAACTAAATATATTGTTTATTAAAACAATATTGTTCATTAAAAAACTCAGTTTTACCACAGTCTACTTCTGCGCTTGTGTCCTGTAAAATGACCTACATAATAGATTGGACTTCAAATATTTTTTTTAAATCAAGCCTAAAGCCTGGTAGTTTGGGTGAACAGATGGTTTCATTGTACATTTCTGGTAACTGTGTCACCAAATGTTTACTGGACCAGAGCAAATAATGGCTTCCTCCAAATGACAGTAGCCATGTACAAATAAGCACCTAACTATCCTATCAACCATATAATCAGCACTTAACACATAATCAGTTGTGGACTTTATGTAAAAAAAATAAAACAAATTAAGCTACAGAGTATAATCTTGTGTTATTTAAAACACAAAGATAAAAAACAATGCATTTTAACACTGAGAAGTCAAATCAATACTAGACCTGAGCTCATTATCATAATCATTATGAAATGAAAGCACAAACGGATTAAGCAGCTATTTAAAATAAAACTGTATTTTCTACAAAGGGCCATTCTGCAGTGGTCTCAAAGAGGTCCATCAGCCAGTCATTTGGGCTGCTGCAACCAACATCTTAGGCAGGTGCCAATCACTTCTCTCTTTCACTCTTTTGTACCGCTGCAGCTTTGCTCTTTTCATATCTAACCTCTTCCAGCATAAAAAGAAGCCTTCTGCCACAGGACATCAATTCATACCCACCTTGGGGATGTGTCATTGAATTAGTGAAGGAGTAAATTCATCCAGAGCTAGTTTTAGGAGCCATCAGGAAGTCTTAACATATAACAGAAAAGTTACTCTGCTATATTCTTCTAAGCCTTCAACCTTTTAGTGTTACAGAACATGAGGTGGAGCCTTAAAATTTTTATAGGGGTAGCCAGATTGAAATGATTGCTCACAGAGGGTTTCTTTATGTCGATTGAGCAGTAGTTCTTTTGCACTCTCTCATTATATAGAAGACTCATAGATGACTTGTAGAGACACATGACTAACTTTGCCTTTTATCCCATAATTGATAAGAAAAATACACAAATACTGAATTTTGTGTTTGTCATCTTTTATGTTATTTTATCATCAGTGTGGATCACTATATTTCCATGGTCAGTTTATTCAATTCAGTTCAAAAATACTAGTCCCAAAGGGAAATTAAATTTTGTTGTAGCTCATAATTTACAGGTTTTTATTCAAAGAGCCGTTGTAGATGCTGATGTCCGTGGGCAGGATGGATCTCCTTTGCAGAGCCAACCTTCTTTATTAGCTTGTTGAGCTTTTTTAAGTGCCTGGCTCTGATGCTGCTACCCCAGCAGATGGAAGAAGAGATCACTCTCCACAACAGACTTTAGAAGATATGCAGCATCTTGCTGGAAACACAGAAGGTCCTAAACGTATTGAAGAAGTACAGTCTGCTCTGTCCCTTCTTGTAGATGGCTTCACAGTTGCATCTCCACTCCAGTCTGTTGTCCAGGTGAACACCGAGGTATTTATACCCCTCCACCATCTCCACTCCTTCTCCCATTATGGAAATAGTGTTAGACCTATTCCTGTTTCTCCTAAAATCTACAATCGTCTCCTTTGTTTTATCACGTTCAAGATGAGATGATTAATCCAGGACATTCTTGAGGCCTTCACCTGAGTCTTCTGGAGTTTCTGACAAAGCACATCAGGCTAAATTGTGTTAAACGCATTGGAGAAATCAAAGAACATGATCTTCACAGTTCTGCTGACTTTGTCTAGATGACAGAATGTCAGAGCAACAGGTCTATAGTCATTGAGGACTGATGGGTGAGTTTTCTTTGGTACCAGAACAAGACAGGAGGTCGTCCACAAAACTGAAACCTTCTTCTGGGCCAGGCTAAGGTTGAAAAAGTGCTGCAGAATCCCACAGAGCTGCTCTGCACAGCCCTTCAGGACTCTAGGACTGAAACCATTTGGACCTGCAGCCTTATTCAGGTTCAGTCTCTCCAGCTGCCTCATCACCTGACTTCTAGAGACACACAGATGGAAGGACGAGGCAAAGGGAGCATCAACATCTTCTGCTTTGGTTCAAGGCAAACATGTAGAAGCAGAAGGGTCCATTGCTGAAATGGAAGTTAAAACATGTGAAGTATGCCAGAAAATCTGTGGGTCAAAGGAGGATCAGATGTCTGTTTGGCTGTGAGCAGGAGAGGAAGATGCTGAGCTTGTTTCTGAACTGAACCTATTGAAGAATGTGTTCAGTTCATTGGCTCTGTCCAGATATTCTTCGGTCCGATCTTTTTTCTGCTTGAAGCCTGTGATCTTCTTCATCCATGACCACACATCTCTTGTTTTGTTGGAGCTTGCTCTCTGGCTTCTTTTTGTACACCTCCTTGCTGTCTCTTATCTTAACTTTGAGTTGCTTCTCTATACTCCTCAATAATGCCCAGTCTCCCTCTCTGAAGGCTCTTTTCCTATTGTTAAGCAGGTCCTTCAGGTCACTGGTGATCCAGAGTTTGTTTTTGGGGAAGCACCGTTCTGGTGGGGATGGCGGTATCCACACAGAGTTTTATATAGTCGGTCACACACTCAGTCATGGTATTGATGTCTTCTCCATGTGGCTGGCACAGTGCATCCCAGTCTGTAGCCTCAAAGCAACCTCACAGGGCTTCTTCACCTAACTGTGACCCTTTTCTCACAGTCCTCTATATTACAGGTTGCCCCTGAAAAAGTGGCTCATATTTTGAGCAGAGAAAAACAAGATTTTGTTGTGATTTGTCTAGAGGAGGTCTTGCTTTAAAGATGCTTTTGAACTCACATTATATTCTATTGGTAATTTGTATATATGTATGACATCTCTCTCTGAGATCTATTCTTTTGTTTGTTCTGTTTTTGATACTTTTTATCACAGATATTAAGTCATCATTGGTATATGAACTTCAGTCACTGTTGGACCTGTTGGATCTGTCACCAAGCTAGCTCATTTTAATCATAATGGGTTCAGCAACACGTGTCCTCCTCTACTGGCTGATGGCCCTGTGTACCTGTTCCGTGATTCGCACCTGTCCACCTAGTGACACTATCGCAGGCACCGCCGCAGATGTCTGGGAAAACGTGCAGGAAGGCTGCTGAAGCTGAAAACATGTCTTGCACTTTCTTCATTGACCGGATCAGCCCGTTGTCTGTCGTGGCGCTTTGTGGATCCTGCTGAACCCCGTCTAATTTCACTGGTAGGCTTTGGTGTCCACAGTGGTCCCACTCACCGCTGTTTTTCCGGCCTTAGGAGTCGCTGGATAAACATAGTAAACTTGCGACCTGTGGCTTAGGCGCCTCGATCATTTTTTCCAGTGCCTACACGAATGGCCCTGTTAAATGCTAGATTGCTTTCTAATAAGACTGTTATACTAAATTTTGAGTCCAGCTGTTTCTTTGATCTTTTACCTACAGACTGTTCATATTTTAATGTGCTGAGGTCTTCTGGACATGGTGGAGGTGTTGCAGTTGTTTTTCACAGTTGTTTTTCACAGTTCACCTTTAAACAACTTTTAACTGTTTGTTACTCAAGCTTTGAGTGTCTGATGTTTGAGTTGGGTCGCACCCGCCAAACTCTTTGTGCTGTTGTTTACAGACCTCCAAATGACAAACATTTTATCGGGGATTTTTCTGACTTCTTGGCTGGGATTATGCCAAAATATGATCATGTTTTAATTGTTTGTGAGTTTAACATTCGTGTGTGTTGTCCTACCAAGCCATTGGTCAAAGATTTTCTTAATCTTTTTACTCGTTTAATCTTGTTCAGTCAGTGTCGGGTCCAAGACAAGAACATGGTCACACCATGGACCTTGTGTCGTGTTTTGGTTTACCGGTTTTAAACATTGAAGTATTTGAGGCTGTGTTTTCTAAACACTGCCCTATTGAGTTTAAAACCTTTTTTCACATTTGTGTTCCTAAACCCTCATTTCCAATACGTTGTCGTGTTTTTAACATATCAGTTGTTGAAGAAGCCACTGCTGCTTTTAATGAGACTTTAGAGTCTCCTGCTGGTTTAATTACTGAAGAAATTACCTTTCATTTTTATCATAAGTGCCAAATGGTTCTTGATGTGGTCGCTCCTTTCAAGACTGAGACCTAAACCAAAATCTGAACCTTGGTTAAATGACGTTACTCGCTCTGCCTGACAAGAGTGTAGGAAAGCTGAACAAAAATGGTAAAAAGATAAATTACAAGTGTCTCTTGTTGTGTTAAGACCACCTTTTAAATACTCACAGCGTCCTTGAAAATTTTCAATCAGGTTTTTAAACCCTTCACAGCACTGAAACTGCACTTTTAAAGGTCTTTAATGACCTTTTATTAGCTACAGATGTAGGAACCTCAGTTATTCTCCTGCTTTTAGTTCTGACAGCCACCTTTGATACCGTTGACCACAGTATTTTGCTCTCCAGACTTGATCTATGTGGTATCAAAGGCTCTGCAATGGACTGGTTCAGGTCTTATTTGTCAGATAAGAGTTTCTCTGTAAGTACTGGAAAATCTGCTTCTCCATCAACTTCCCTCACATGTGGAGTTCCTCAAGAATCCATTCTTGGACCTATTTGTTTTCCATCTATATGCTCCCTTTATCTTCCATTTTTAGAAAATTTTATATTTCATTTCATTCATATTCATGTATTCAAATTTTCTAAACTTCAATGAAAATAAAACTGAAGTTATGATTTTTGGTCCCGGTGGAAATCGTAGCACCTCACCTTCTGATCTCGGTAGCCTCGAGCAGTTCGTTAAATCTCATGTGAAAAATCTTGGAGTAATTCTTGATTCCAGTCTTAATTTTGAGAAACAGATTAGTTCTGTTGTAAAAATGTCCTTTTTTAAATTGAGACTTTTATCCAAAGTTAAACTATTTTTATGTTTTTTGAACAGGTGATTAATGCTTTCATCAGTTTCCAACTTGATTACTGCAAATCTCAGTGTGTTGGTGTAAGCCAGGCCAGCCTCTCATGACTGTACCTGGTTCAGAACGCTGCAGCTGGTCTCTTAATATGAACAAAAAAGCGTGAACATAACTCACCAGTGCTTGCTCCCCTTCACTGGCTCTCTGTTCATTTTAGAATTGATTTTAAAGTGTTATTGTTGACCTATAGGGCCCTAAATGGGCAGGCACCTGCATATTTGTTTGATCTCCTGCAGCCTTATGTGCCCTCTAGATCCCTTGGATCTAATGTCCATTTGTGTTTAGTTATCCCAAGGTTCAGGCTGGTCCACAGAGATGATCGGGCCTTTTCAATTGTAGCTCCTAAACTGTGAAACCAGCTGACCCTTCATATTAAACAGGCTTCAACTCTTTGTGTTTTTGAATCTCTTCTTAAACACATTTATACTCACTGGCTTTTAATACAGTGTGAGTGGGTTTTTTGTTTTTTATTTTTGTTTTTGATCTTGTATAATGTTTGTCTTGAATTATCATTTATTGTTTTTTGTGTGCAGCACTTTGGCCAATGGCAGTTGATCTTAAATATATAAATAAATTTGATTTGATTTAAAAATATATTCTTTTCCACTGTTATATATACACACAAGTGTACTGGAGTCAAATTCCTTGTTTCTCTGTACAAACCTGCCAATAAAGCTGATTCTGATTCTGATGTACACTCACCGGCCACTTTATTAGGTACACCTTGCTAGTACCGGGTTGGACCCCCTTTTGCCTTCAGAACTGCCTTAATCCTTCGTGGCATAGATTCAACAAGGTACTGGAAACATTCCTCAGAGAGTTTGGTCCATATTGACATGATAGCATCACACAGATGCTGCAGATATTACAACCAGTGACTTGAGGACCCAAAATTCAGCCAAACACAATGTAAGAAAGTTAAAAGGTTTATTCAGCAAAACAGGAATCAGAGAACAGGAGACCAGCAGTCAGCTTCCACGAATCACTGAGGACAGAGAGGCGAGTTAGTGGCTGAATAAAACTCAGGACTAGAACAGAGTTAAGTAAAGCCACTAACCTTCTCAGTCTGAGAAAGAGGAGCGGAACCCAGAAGAAGCTGTGATCCAGAACATCAGGGGAATCAGCTTAAGCTGTGGCTGGAACACAGAGAGCTGTGATTGTCCTCTTGACAAAGAATCCAGGCAGGCTTGAAAGCCAGACAGGCTCAGGTTGAATAAACCAGTGGCTTGGCTGGGGCGTAAATCCGTGGACAGAAACAGGGTCGAGATCCAGGGCTAGAGACGTCAGACAAGGAGCAGGCAGAGGCATGAAACCAGAGGCAGAAAACAAAATCCAATCCGTCAGACAAGGAGCAGGCAAGAGGGAATAATCCATAAGGCAAGGAAAGGTTATGGAACGAGATCAGTCAAGAAGGAATGCTGCTTAACTACTCACAAATGTTTTTGAAAATCTGGCACCGTCTGCATGTCTGAGGGCTGTATATAATAGCAGTGAAACAGGTGGGTGGCATGACGGTGATTGCGCCCCAGAGCAGCAGCAAACAGGTGAGGCAAATGAGATGATTGCATGATGACAGAGCAGGGCAGAGCAGGCAGACGGACCAGAACCATAACAGCAGATTTGTTGGCTGCACATCTATGATGTGAATCTCCCGTTCCACCATATCCAGAAGGAGGCCATTTGAGTACAGTGAACTCATCATGTTCAAAAAACCAATCTGAGATGATTCGTGCTTTATGACATGGCGCGTTATCCTGCTGGAAGTAACCATCAGAAGATGGGTACACTGTGGTCATAAAGGGATGGACATGGTCAGCAACAATACTCAGGTAGGCTGTGGCGTTGACGCGATGCTCAGTTGGTACTAAGGGGCCCAAAGTCTGCTAAGAAAATATCCCCCACACCATTACACCACCACCACCAGCCTGAACCGCTGATACAAGGCAGGATGGATCCATGCTTTCATGTTGTTAATGACAAATTCTGACCCTACGACCGGACTGTTGCCTTTCTATCAGCTCGAACCAGTCTGGCCATTCTCCTCTGACCCCTGGCATCAACAAGATGCCCACAGAACTGCTGCTCACTGGATATTTTCTCTTTTTCGGACCATTCTCTGTAAACCCTAGAGATGCTAGTGCGTGAAAATCCCAGTAAATCAGCAGTTTCTGAAATACTCAGACCAAGCTGTCTGGCACCAACAACCATGCTGTTGGGACCCATATCCATGGATTGCAACATGAAAACTCCGGTACAGACTTTTCTGGAACTTTCAAAATACAATGCATTTAACTGACTTCCAGCACAACTTCAGAAGGGGAAGGGGGGTAACAGCGGACTTCCCATGATGCCACTGCCCGTATAAAACCCCCACCTTCCCAATGGTCCGATCTCTTCCACCCGGACTCTGCTGCGAGGCTGGCCGAAGAGGAACAGCGCACTAATGTCTCTCTGCTGGCAAACAGACATAAACTCTTCAAACTGGATCCAAGGGTGTCATAAGATCACGCGATCATATGCACAAGTTAAGTACGAATGAATCACTGTTTGTGTACCTGGTATTCATTCATAAAAAGGGGAAATTAAGGTATAAACATTGCTTGACTTTCTCTCTGAGGCCTGCAGAAGCAAACTGTGTTCCAGAGAATTCCCTGCAGAGACGCTGTCTCTACGAAGCCGAGTGGAGCAGTTTTCCCAGTCTGAAAGGACAACAGTAGCCGCCTCACCGTGGTAACGTGCAGTTTGGTCGGCCCGACAGAGCGGCCCCCCAGTCACTACTCCGGGGGTTAGCTGGAAGCTAACCCTTTGTTCACAGAGCTTTCTTCAAACGTTATCGTCACCCGGACAACTCCTCCTCAACACATTTCAAACGAGGTTAGAGGTTAGGGTTTGGGCAGAGAGATTTAGGGTGAAATGATCTGAACGTTTTCATTTTATAAAGTTTGGTTTTGTTTGTGTCTAACTCAGCTATCTTGGTGCTTGCAGGCTATCTGCAGCACACATGCTCAGTTTTGTGTTCTGTGTGTGTTTTTAAAGTTAAGACAAACTTTATTTAAAGGGGTGATTTTAACACAGAAGATTGATCATAACGAGCCGTCCGCGCTTATGCATTTTAACCCTTTTATTGACAGTATTTTTAAAGGTGTGTGTTTGATTCTGGTGCTAAGCTATCAGCTTCCTTTGTTAGCTTAACTGTTAACTGCTTAGGACAAGTGCTTGCTGCTGAAGAATATTTACCCAGAAAGATTGTTAGTTTTCAATCCAGTAAATAATATTTCCCTAACATTATTTTACTAAATTTGATAACTAAGTAAACAACATTAAGCCCCATTTCTCCAGAAAGATTTGGCTCTTTTCCAAAATATTTCCTTAAATATTTTACCATTTCCTTAATAATATTTCTTTAAATATTATTTT
>JAHUTJ010051693.1:0-12537 GCA_036250325.1 Characodon lateralis
TGAAGATCAGCTCCTCCAAGTCAGAGGCCATGGTACTCGACCGGAAAAGGGTGGCTTGTCCTCTTCAGGTTGGAGGGGAGTTCCTGCCTCAAGTGGAGGAGTTCAAGTATCTTGGGGTCTTGTTCACGAGTGAGGGAAGAATGGAGCGGGAGATCGACAGATGGATTGGAGCGGCTGCCGCAGTAATGGGGGCACTGTGCCTGTCCATTGTGGTGAAGAGAGAGCTGAGCCGAAAAACGAAGCGCTCGATTTACCGGTCGGTCTACGTTCCTACCCTCACCTATGGCCATGAACTTTGGGTCATGACCGAAAGAACGAGATCCCGGATACAAGCGGCTGAAATGAGCTTCCTCCGTAGGGTGGTCGAGAACTCCCTTAGAGATAGGGTGAGGAGCTCGGCCATCCGGGAGGGGCTCAGAGTCGAGCCGCTGCTCCTCCACATCGAGAGGAGCCAGTTGAGGTGGCTCGGGCATCTATACCGGATGCCTCCTGGACGCCTTCCTCGGGAGGTGTTCCAGGCACGTCCCACTGGGAGGAGGCCCAAGGGATGGCCCAGGACACGCTGGAGGGACTATGTCTCTCGGCTGGCCTGGGAACGCCTTGGGCTCCCCCCGGAGGAGCTGGAGGAGGTGTCTGGGGAGAGGGACGTCTGGGTTTCTCTGCTGAGTCTGCTGCCCCCACGACCCGGTCCCGGATAAGTGGAAGATGACGAGTACGACGAGCACTTCAAAATCAATGACTTTGGTCTTAAGGCATTGGAGATCAAAAGTTATCAAAAGCTTTTTGCTATATGAAAGTATGTGGGCGTGGCCAAGCCTCAAACTTTGACATCTTGCCATAAAACACGAAACTGTTATAGTTCCTAAAAGAAAAATCACAGACACATGAAACCTTCTGGGATTTATCCAAATGATGACTGGAACAATATTCAATGGTGAACTGCTGACATCATTGAAGTGGGCGTGGCCTAATTCGTCCACAGCGCCCCCTAGAATATTTTTAAAAATCAGCCGCAAGCCAGGCTTTGACCGAGGAATCTGAAATTTGGTACACATATGTAACTTCTCAGGACCTACAAAAACGTCTCCAGAGCGTTGGTCCAAACCCCATAGGAAGTTGGCCATTTTGGATTGTGTTGCCATTTTGATCCCATTTTTTCTGTTTCTAGCCCACGTATTTGAGCGAACTCCTCCTACAGCTTTTGACTTACAGACTTCGAAATTAATGAGTACAGTCTTAAGGCACTGGGGATCAAAAGTTATTAACAGCTTTTTGATACATGAAAGTATATGGGCGTGGCTAAGCCTCAAAATATGACTTCTCGCAATGAAACATAAAATTATTTTAGTTTCTACAAGGAAAGTCACAGATACGTGAAACCTTCTGGGATTTATCCATATGATGACTGGAACAATATTCAATGGTCAACTGCTGACATCATTGAAGCCCCGCCCCCTGAGAACAGGAAGTGCAATGTTTCACTTAGTGTGGGCCATATTTCATCTCCTTCACCTAATCAACATGAAACTGTCTCCAATGACAGATAACACGATGGTCTAACTTGGTTTCCAGTACTAACAAGTTTGGCTGGAGGCTGTGGCTGTGGTGGTGTGGCGTGGCAAACTCTGATGTCACGCCATGGCCATATGTTTGGCTCTAAATTACACATGCATAGTCCGATTTACCCCAAACTGTATATGCTTGATTTTTGTCAACCCCAAAACAGCTCTGTTTGATTACATTGGAAGATGGTTCAACGGCGCCTCCTAGGACACTTCAAGTGCTCTATCTCCCTCATACATCTTTGGATCCACCTCAAATTTAGTATGCATCATTGTGGATCAATGCTAAACATGTTCACTCAGTCAATTGATGACATCACCTTAGCCACGCCCACTAGCAAACAAGTGAGTGTAGCTTTCATCAGGAAGGTCAAATTTCAGCTTCATTTTTAATGCTTCTCGCCAGAGCAGTACTCAGCTTCACCGAAGATTGTATGACAGCCTGCTCACACTGCCGCCTACTGGTGATGTGCACAACTGAGCGGCGGGATCGTTGGTGGCGTGGAGTAGGCGATGCCAGGCACTGGATGAAACAGTAACTGGGTTTCAGAGTGAGTTAATGAACTGATAAGTGTTTGGCTTCTGTCTAACTTGTTTAGTGGAGATTACTGCAGCTTGGGGAAGGAGTTGGGGACCCAGTGATGAGGCAGTTTGCACACAGGTAGGTTTTGGAGTGGAACATGCTAAGGTTCAGGTAAAATATGTGATGAATCTGATCTCTGAGGAGGAAAAGGGGGTGGACAGGCAGGTGAGAAAGATCAGCAAAGGACTCTTGTGAATTGAAGTAGTAATCCAGGTAGGCATGGTTGATCTAACATGACAGCAGCATTAGGATCTAGATATATTTCCAGAGGAGGTTTGACGTTTGAGGCCTAGGAAGGTTTTTCTTAAATACAGGGATATTTGACGTCAGGACTGATTGGCACAGATACATTTTCACTAAGACAGAACTTGTTTACAGCAACCAGTGTTAACAATCTGGCATCCTGCTGGTCCCTTCAAGTAGAGTGCTTGATGAAATGATTTGACTCTGCTGGTTTGGCAGAAAAAGGATAAACAGGTAACACAATTAACAATTAACCAATAACTGTCAAACCCAAATAGAGCATGTATTAACCATGTGCTATTAATCAAAAGCACTTGAGTTCTAAAAATTAAAGAAGGGAACATTAAAGACAGCAACATTAAAGTTGGGAAGCCTCATGAATAAATGCCAGTCTTACCCCAAGAATAGACTATACACATCCCATAACAACCACGAAATGCTTATTTTGTCAGGAATTCGGGGGTTTCTGTTCTGTGTCTGTCTATAAGATTCCCTAAGTTCCCCACTCGAGAGCGCACTTCCCCCTGTGCATGGGGTGTTGGAGGCCTGAGTGCTGCAGGTGTGCTACTGCACACCTGTTAGAAAGCAAGCTTGTTTGGAGGAGTATATGAGTAGCTGGCTGCCACTCCTTTGTTGCTTGACTGTTAACATATAGTGGTAACCCAAGCCTGCTGAGTTTCCTTATGTATCAGCTTAGTCTGACTCTCTCTTCTTGTCTGCTTCTTGATGAAGGTCTCCCTGTGCCAACTCTGGGCTCATACTGGAGAAGCCCTGGACCTCAAGTCTCAAGCTATTTCCTTCATTCCAAGATCTTCTGGATAATTTCATCCACGGCTGGAAACCTCAAGGCTCTTCATTTCCCTCTCCTCCGTGCGACCTGTTCACCCACAGGCACTCAAGTCAAGATCATTTGACCCTCCCTGTTTCTTCGCCCTCCATCTCACAAACACTTGGACCTGACCCCTGCATCCTGCTCATTCCCCTGGTGTCATCTTCTGCTGCCACCAGTAAGCCTGCATTTATCTCCTTCCTCATTTCTCCTGATCAGATCTCCTCTCTCCCCAGTGACATTGCCGTCCATTCCCCCAGTGAAGAACCCAATCAAGATCCCCTTAACCATTTATTTATTTATTTATTTATTTATTTATTTATTTATTTATTTATTTATTTATTTATTTCAATAAACCTTTTAAAATCTATCCAGTCTCCTGAGAGTGTTGTGCATGTCGGATCAGGCAATTAAAAAAAACTAATACATATGTTTTTTTCCTGCAACAGAGCAGGACCCTGCAATCGCTGAGCGGGCCAGGCCAGAGACCAGAAACACAGGCCTGCACTTTTTGCCTTTACTAATGTTTCCACAAGCTTTGAGAGAAAACTGAAAACTGCTTCTGTGGTTGACTCCACCCCTTGTTACTAAGATTTTCATCTCTCTAAGGGATGCTGAAGATGTTTTCTGAAAAACTTTTAACTCAATTTCATCAGTGAGATCGAGCAGGTGTTTGAGAGGTTATCAGTATGTTTTGCAGCAGAGAGACACACCAGGAAGTATCTTAGACATTGCAGATATATTCCAATGGAGGCTTGAGATAAGCTCCAGGTGAGTGGATCTGAAATGCAGAGATGGGGTGGGCAACATAAAAACACTAGGAACATAGCAACAGTAGAGTATATGCAGACAGGGGTAGATGTTAAAGCACCTGCCCCATTTCCCCCTGATGTCCTAAGTCCCCCTCACTCAAACCACCTTTGGGCCTAATCATGTTCATTCTCATCGATGGTTCTGGGCTGTTAGTGTATCAGTGTGACTTATTTTCTACTTAGCTGCAGCTCTTACCCTCCTGGAGGACAGGGCCAAGCAGGCAGCTTGATGCTTTTCATCAATCTCATTACTTAGCTCATGCTCCACCTATGTCTTATTGAAGGACTAAACTAACCTGCAAACCAGTAACCAGTAAGCCTGTTTTTTTTCCCCCTGTATCTGTGCTTATCAAACCAGGCGCAAGATTCTCTCCTTTCCTCTTTGTCCCCTAGTACTCTTTTGGGACACGAACCATCATAATAAGAAATCATTTTACTTTTTTTGTCAATAAAATAATTTAAACATGTCTCTGTGTTTTCTGAGAGTATTTCTGCACATGGGTCTGAAAATTAACAACAAGCATGACATTCCCATTGTAAGCTGTAAGTATTATGATTATTGATGAGTTCATATTTATTAAAAATTGCAATAAAAAATCATAATTCAGGAAAATAATTTCTTAACCAAAAATCATTTCTTACGAATAGAAATCAGAGATGTCCTCTGGTGTTGTGATTATGGGCTCAAAGGTCTTAATAATTACAATTAGTTATTCACCATTAATAATTGATAAATTATTAACCAAACCACAAACTGTCAACCCCTTCCCCAAAGGTGGGGGAACTTTGACCGATAATTATTTTGACAGATAAATCCCTTCTGCATGAAATAAACACAAACGTTTCTCTTAATTATATATGTGAAGATTTACTGAAGCCATATTATTCTGATATACCACCATTCTGGTCCAAAAACCTTCACCTAACTAACAAGCACTATTCTACACAAAGGGGATAAAAAAATGACTACCTGACAATAATAATAAAAGAAAAATATATCCGCATTGAATGTCTATGAAGATCAAACCAGCAGTTTTATTTGGGTTAACTTGGAAAGAGAAGCCCTGCTGGCATGCTGATGTCTTGATTGCAGCGATCAGCTAATAAACGGTGGGCTGTGCCCTTAGCCACTTGCAGCTGATCGCCCCGAATCTCGAACAAAGAGTCAAAAAACTCTGAGGTGGGAACTCAGTGGAAAAAGTCCAGTCATAAAACTGGAACAAATAGTGGTCGGGCGAGGCCCAGACCGCAGTTGCTTTGAATGTAAAACTTCCAACTTCTAACCCCCAGCTGAATTGGGATCAGCCGGACAAAAACATGAACACGCACCTTGCACAGCAAATCAAAACAGCTCAGCATAAAACACTTCAATCAGTATTGCATGCAACAAGTTGATACCTTGTATTAACTACTGGTGATTCTAAATCACCTTAACTATGCATCATGCTGCCCAGACCTCTAAATACACCTATCCAATTTCATATAAAAAAAGAACTAAATTACTTTGACATTGATTTCTTCTCTCCACTGGTTGAGGATTGGTGAGGTCTAAAGAAAAATGAGGGGGATCACGCATCCGTGATCACCTCAAAAAAATCAAACTGTAAACTTCTCATCCGTCCAGGAGGGGAAAATATGAAGAATCGTTAAGTCGACGGAATCAACAAGGAGGAAACTCATCTCTTTGGAAATAAAACCTCTGTGCGTTTCCACCTGCGCCGGGTGTCGTCATGGTCTTCGATCGGTTATGAATCTTCTGACCTTCTTGTATCAGACAGATTTCCAGCTTTCAAGCTCTTCCGGGAATGGCGTGTGGAGGAAAAGTTCACCTGCTAGCTTTTGTCTCTCCAGATATGCGCCCCAATGCGTCGTCCTGTGAGACAAGCGGGAAATGGCAACAAAAGTTTATTTTCTGTTTTTCCGGTTTTATAATCCCGGGTGATGTCAGAGCTGCAACGTCTGTTGAGCTCTGCATGTTGAATTGCCCAACCAAAATTGATGACTCCAACATAAGCACATATATTTTATAAATTATAATCCTCACATATTATAAAGCTTTTGCAATGAATACCTTACTAAGCCTATGTATTCAAAATAAAGGACAAATAGGTTTTAGGTTGGAAAATGGAAAATAAGAATACTAGTCTGGCTAGTTTGTTGAGATAAAGCATCCCATGAATAACAAAATGAGAAACCAGAGGAAAAACATTTTAACCCGAACCGTTGCTTTTGTAATATAGATTGCTGTAAAAAAGCACTTCAGAGACCAGCCAAAGACTGGGTCATGCTGGTGCCATATTAATTCTGTGCAAATGGAGCTTAAGGAAAGAACAATTATTATCTTATCTTCCTTTGTGTTTAGTCAATAGTTTGTTTGTTGTAACAATGCTTCTTGGGAATACACTTCTATTACACCTAGAAGGGTTCCACATTTGTTAGGAAAATGTATTTTGCAGCAATATGTATAGAGTTGAGCATGTGGGCTGGGTCCATGAAAAACTCAACTAGGTACAAGGAACAAGGAAATCGTATCCAAGTCCAGGTAGGGGGAACCAAAATAAAGCTAAACACGTGATTGGATGAACATGTCACCATGGGCTTACCTGATTAGCTACATATATTTATACACATATACAATACCAACTGACTGATTTTAAATGTTATTCTGAAACATCAACTTCATGACTGAAGAACGCATTAGTTTTATTGTGTTCAGACCGTCTTGCAATTGACAAAAGTGAGGAAAAAGGCAAAACATAAAAAATGGAGGGAAAACAGTGCTAATAGAACAAACCAATCAATGTCTGTGCAGATGTAATTCCTACATTTGCGAACCTGTAACTTACAGTCTGCAGATGTACCCCTCTGGAAAGACTTTCCAGATCCTCTCTGCTAATGCCAAACAACTACTGGTGGAGGCACTGTGATAGTATGGAGCAGCATCTTAATTTTGATGATTATGCCTTACAGCTAATGAAACTTCAAAATGCAGGCCCTTGAAAGATTGTAGTATTACGTAAGACCAGTAAAGAGCATTTTTAACCCGGAAATGTTATGTTATGACCATGTTATGGTCTACAAAATTGTGGGGAAGACTGCTGACTTGACAGTTGCTCTTCACTTGTTCTTGTAGCACTGACTTTATCCAAGCATATTAATGGCAGCTTTTTCTACCAAGGAGGCTTGGTGGAAAAGATTCACAACCTACAAGCATAAGTGAAGCCTTGAGGGAATTGTAAAGCAAAGAGCATTCAAGAGTTTCAGAGAAGTTCATAAGGCACGGATTGCAGTTAAAGTTAGCGTTCCAAGAGCCACCACACAGACGTTTGCAGAACATGGGTCACATTCCTTGTGTTAAGTCAATCCAGAGACAATGGCAGATGCGTCCTAAGAAAATTTTGCATTTCATTTGGTCCCATAGAATGGATGAAGAGTGGAGAGGCACAGAATACATGCTGCTTAAAATCCAGAGAGACGTTTCTGTGGTCACTGATGATTTGGGGAGCCATGTTGTTTGCTGTCCACTGTGTTTTAAGTCCAGCGTCCATGCGCCTTTTACCACAACATTTTAGAGCACTTAATGTTTTCCCCTGCTGACACGGTTTATGGATAGGTTTATCTTTACTTTCCAGCAACATTTAGCACCCCACCCACACTGCCAGGAGTACCAATACCTGCTTTAATGATCATTGTCTAGCTGTGCTGAAGTTGGCCTACAAACTGACCTAACTTTAACCCCAAAGAGAATCTGTGAAGTATGTGTATGACCTGAACAACCCAATAACCCAGCCTGGTCTTCCTTATCCCCTCAGCAATGCCACAGAGAGATTTTATACTGATGCAGTAAGGTATGCAAAAGAAGCCCCAACAGTGTTGAGGGTATATACTGTACACTACACTTTCTGTAGGCCCACATTTCTTTTTTTAACCATTTTAGCCAAGCTTTTTATTTTTTTTTTTTAAACTGAATTTGGTTTTAAATTAACTGGAAGCCATAATCATCAATGTTAACAAAAAATAAACATATCTCTCTGTGCGCATTGAATGTATATGAGTTTTACTTCTTGGATTGAATTACTGAAGTAAATTAACATTTTATGATATGTTAATATACTGTCATTTTCTCCTTTATGAGTCAGTAGGATGAAACAGTTGCAAAATTACAATAAAAGAAGTAGCAACAAAATACCAGTTTTGTTTGTAGAAGAGTCTGGCTGCTGTTCCCTTCATTCAGTGGTGAGAGAAAGCTGGCTGAAAATCGCTCCTGTGTCCACACACTGTCAGAGCAGGGAAGGCAGTTCCTCAACCTCTCTCTCTCTCTCTCCGCACACAACACACACAGACACACATGCTTCACCACTCTCATGACTCGTAAATTCACCCGTTTCACGTTCTTCAGTCCTTCAGAGCCACTTGGAGGGAGGATTTGTGTAACAGCTCCTGTTAGAGGTGAGTCATTCCTTATCTCTGTCTTTCATTTACAATTTCTACTACAGATCCTATCACTTCCCATTTATGAAATGCACTTTTTTTTCTGTCATAAAAAATGCAGGTATGAAAAGGACACCTGTGTTCATACACACGTATATTAAATTATTGTCATTTTTGTTATTATTATTGTTTTGATTTGATCATGAACTTCATCTGACAAATGCATCAAATACAAAAATTCATAATTCATAAAATGTATTTAATTATTTGAAATTTATTATGAAATAGAAATCCATAGAAAGCCCATTTTCTGAACTCTAGACTCCCATGAGCAGAGTTTGCACCTCTGCAAGGGTTGCGAAGGCTCATTCATAGAGAGATTGAGTTTTTAGTAGTGCCTAAAATAAAACAGACTCAGTTTCATCAGTTAGTAAGTTACCTTTATAGAATGTACAGTTCATTTATGTCTATGAGGAAAAGATGCAGTACTTTCATATACACTAATACTTACACTAATACTGTGGATTTGTAGCAAAATGTTAGGGAATATTTTCAAA
Organism: Characodon lateralis; assembly: GCA_036250325.1. NCBI lineage: Eukaryota > Metazoa > Chordata > Actinopteri > Cyprinodontiformes > Goodeidae > Characodon > Characodon lateralis. The sequence continues at coordinate 9,018 of JAHUTJ010051693.1, forward strand.
AGGCTGATAAGGCACCAATAAGATAAAGCCTCCCTCGCTGCTGCTGTGCTACTTCATATGGATACACAAACGCAGCTAAGCTGATCAGTCCCGTGGCATGCAGCCAGATATGCATCACATCCAGCTCAAGTTCCTATAGCTACTATCTCTTCAGAGTTCCTCTTGTCTCGAGCAGTGTGTTGCCAAGAAATGCCATACAGTACATTTGTTTTGTCACAGAGATACCTAATAGCTGGTGGCATCCATGAGCGAGACTCATTGATGGCAGATAGTGCAAGAGTAGGCAATTAGCATTGTGAAGAGCTCTCAAATTCCACTTTGTTGTGCAGAGTATGCCCCTGCTCTATCAGTCTAATTGTGGAAATAATAAGACTGTGAAGAAAATCACATTTTCTCTGAAGGATCAGTCTCAAAGGCGGCAAAGCAGCAGCCGCAGCATGGCAACAAGCTCCTCTCAGTGTGAGACAGGATTTAAATCTGGCTTCTGACAAACACATCCAGCCACTGAGTGGTGGATGTGTTTGTCCCTGTCTTTCAGTGCTGTTGTTTGCTCACATTATGACCGGCTCACCTGTTTTGAATGCTTGTAGGTGACATCTGCAGAGAGTATGTTGTTCTGTTGAAGCTCAGAGGTGAGTCAATGAGGAGAAGTGGCATGAACAGACCAGATGGAAAATATCTGCATTGTCTTACTCGTATTAAACGTGAGGCACAGAAAGACAGCAGCTCTTGGCAGGTCAAAGCAGCATTAGGTTGTTTAATTAGTTAGATAAAAGATCTTCATTCCTCTGACTGTAATTAGTGTAGGATTGTTATTTGTAGGTATGCGTTTTATTTTTATATTTTACTCTATCTTCTGATAAGCAAAAATGTTGTCATTAGGAAATGTTAAAATTATATTTTAAGAATTTCATATTTTAGGAAGATGGTGTGAATACTACAAGCGCTACCATCCCTTTACTTTATCCATACTTTGTTACGTTACAGATATTCTCTAAAACCCATAGGAGTAGTAGTAGTTCTCTTTATAAACATTTGTTTTGCGGCACTAGTGGCCTTTATTTTGTAAATCTTTGGTAAAAGTAGGCAGAGAGGAAATAAAGTGGGAAGACATGCCCCTGTTTTTTTTTTTTTTTAAACATCTACACAAAACAGCCCATAACTACGACGTTCAACATGTTTTCAGATATTTCTGCAAATTCGTTCAAACATGGTAACCTTTAAACACAAGTACATATGTACTGACACCATTTGCTATGATGTTCAAAATTGAGATCAGCTGCACCTGATTTCCAGAAATTATCCTTTGGAGGATTCTGTAACTTCACTGGAGTCTGCATGTGATACATTTAGTTGTCTATGCAATGCCTCACAGTTGACAGTACATTGCAGAGTAGAATTCACCAGGACAAGATCTGAGCATGTTCACATGCAATGTTGGCTCTTGATGTGTGTAATAGGGCTCACGTCCCAGGGTGCCATTCCATCAGGGATGGAATAAACACTCTGAGAAGAGTTTTTTTACTACTTACTGAATGTGCATGTCCAGTCATTTGGACTGCTGCTGGACTGTTAATTAGCCGCCACCACCTAAGGCTAATGATAGTAAGACCTGAGCTGGTCTGGAATGAAAAGGGATTTTTTAAGCACAGTTTGAGACTTATAAAACCTTTTTCCATGTGTGAATATACAAATAAAACATGTTCAATGCAATTTTGGTACCAGGACCACCTTAGTTTGAGAAAAGAACAAAATGTGCAACATAAAAAGTAGAACCCGGATTGAGTTATTCTGTGCTGATCACAGATCCCTTTTTAAAACACAACTTTCATGAACTAAACCTTTGTTCTATGTGTAAAAAAAGAAAAAAGAAAAATTATAATAGGCAGAGCATAAAAGGCTTAGTGTTGCCTCTTTTTATATTTCCAATTTATATCAATCACAAAAAAGTTTTGTGTTTCACAAATGATTATTATCCCTTTACATGTGTGGCACACCACACCACACCATATGCTATCCTACTGAGTTCTTGAACCTCAAGTCATGTAGGAATTTCATTCAATTTCCCTCCAGCTACAAATACTTGAAAGTGTGGGAAAGCATAAAATACATTACAAATGACTGATAAAACCTGAGCTGGTCTGGAATGAAAAGGGATTTTTTAACCGCTGTATGACATATTTTGAAACCCTTTATTCATTGTATGTAATTAACCACCTTTAACACTGACCTGGACTAACGGACCTGTAAGGATTTGATAGTAAAAAATCACTGAAGTAGTTCCCCCGCAGTAGGTATTATTTAAAGTCATTGTGCCCTGGGAGCTGTTGGGGTCATCCATTTTGGTTGCACCTTTTGACATGCGCAGCTCAACAGATGTCACAACTCTGACGTCACCAAGAGTGTAAAACCCACAGGAGATGAAGTTCCGTGGCCATTTCCCACCTGTCTCACAGGACAGCACATCAGAGGCGCATATCTGGAGAGACAAAAGCTCGCGGGTGAACGTTTGTTCCACAAGGCCATTTCCGGAAGAGCTTGAAAGCTGGAAATCTGTCTGATACAAGAAGGTCAGCAGGTTTATTCATGCTGATCGAAGACCACGCCACACCTGCGCAGGTGAAATCCACATAGGGTTTAATTCTATGAAGATGAGTTTCCCTCCTTGTGATTCAGTCGACTAACGGTGTTAATTTTCCCTTCCTGGAAGGATGAGAAGTTACCGTTTTATTTTTCTTGATTTGATCACGGACGCGTGAACCCCCCGCCCCTAATTTTTTGTCAGACCTGATCCATCCTCAACTGGAAGAAAGAAGAAATCAACGTCAAAGTAATTTCGTTCTTTTCATATTAAACTGGACAGGTGCATTTAGAGGTCTGGGCAGGATGAGGCATAGTGAAGGTGATTTAGAATCACCAGTAGTTAATCTAAGGTATTAACTTGTTGCATGCAATACTGATTGAAGTGTTTTATGCTGAGCTGTGTTTTGATTTGTTACGCAAGCGCTGCTGAATTGTGTGTGGTTAATGTTTTGTCCGGCTGATCTCAAATCAGCCAGGAGTTAGAAGTTAGATTTTTAAAAGTTTTCCATTCAAAGCAACTGCGGTCTGGGCCTCGCCCGACCACTCTTTGTTCCAGTTTTATTGCTGGAGTTTTTCCACTGAGTTCCCGCCTCAGAGGTTTATGACTGATTTGGGGCGATCAGCTGGTTGTGGCTAAAGGGGCGTGGCCACACCGTTTAATCAGCTGACCGCTGGAGTCGAGACATCAGCACCATGAGGACTTCTCTTTCCATTTAACCCAAATTACACATTTTGTCCATAAAACTGCTGGTTTGATCTTCATAGACACATATATGTTTTACTTTTATTATTATTGTTTGGTAGTCATTGTTATTCCCTTTGTGTAGAATGGTGCTTGTTAGTTAGGTGAAGGTTTTTGGACCAGAATAATGGTATATCAGGATTATTTGGCTTCAATAAATCTTCATATATATAATTAAGAGAAGCGTTTGTGTTT
>JAHUTJ010051694.1:0-12533 GCA_036250325.1 Characodon lateralis
TCCTCGAAGTACTCCTTCCACCACCCGATAATGTCCTCAGTCGAGGTCAGCAGCCTCCCACCCCCACTATAAACAGTGTTGGCGAAGCACTGCTTCCCCCTCCTGAGGCGCCGGACAGTTTGCCAGCATCGCTTCGAGGCCAACCGGTAGTCCTTCCCCATTGCCTCACCGAACTCCTCCCAGGCCCGAGTTTTTGCCCCCTCTAGCCAAGACCTACAGCATGCGCTGTGGCGGTTCGCAGCCGAGTGTGAGGCGGCTGGGATGAAGATCAGTTCCTCCAAGTCCGAGGCCATGGTACTCGACCGGAAAAGGGTGGCTTGTCCTCTTCAGGTTGGAGGGGAGTTCCTGCCTCGAGTGGAGGAGTTTAAGCATCTCGGGGTCTTGTTCATGAGTGGGGGAAAAATGGAGTGGGAGATCAACAGACGGATCGGTGCAGTTGCCGCAGTAATGGGGGCACTGTGCCGGTCCGTTGTGGTGAAGAGAGAGCTGAGCCGAAAAGCAAAGCTCTCAATTTACCGGTCGGTCTACGTTCCTACCCTCACCTATGGCCATGAACTTTGGGTCATGACCGAAAGAACGAGATCCCAGATACAAGCGGCTGAAATGAGCTTCCTCCGTAGGGCGGCCGGGCACTCCCTTTGAGATAGGGTGAGGAGCTCAGCCATCCGGGAGGGGCTCGGAGTAGAGCCGCTGCTCCTCCACATCGAGAGGAGCCAGTTGAGGTGGCTCGGGCATCTATCCCGGATGCCTCCAAGACGCCTTCCTCGGGTAGTGTTCCAGGCACGTCTCACTGGGAGGAGGCCCAGGGGACGGCCCAGGACACGCTGGAGGGACTATTTCTCTCGGCTGGCCTGGGAACGCCTTGAGCTCCACCCGGAGGAGCTAGAGGAGATGTCTGGGGAGAGGGACGTCCGGGCATCTCTGCTGAGTTTGCTGCCCCCGCGACCCGGTTCCGGATAAGTGGAAGACGACGAGTACAAGTATTTTGGAAAAGAGCCAAATCTTTCTGGAGAAATGGGGCTTAATGGTGTTTACTTAGTTATCAAATTTAGTAAAATGATGTTTAGGAACTATTATTCACTAACTTGAAAACTAACAACCTTTCTGTTGAATACTTTTTAGTAGCACGCACGCGTTCTTACCAGTTAGTCGTTGAGCTAACAAAAGAAGCTGCTAGCTTAGCACCAAAATCAAACACATAACTTTAAAATACCGTTAATAAAAGGGTTAAAATGCATACGCGCAGACGGCGAATCTTCTGTTTAAAATCACCCTTTAATAAAGTGTGTCTTAACTTTAAAACACACAAACAACACAACCTGAGCATGTGTGATGCAGATAGTCTGCTAGCACCAAGATAGCTGAGTTCAACACAAAGCTTGTTAGTTTTCAAGTTAGTGAATAATAGTCCCTAAACATTATTTTACTAAATTTGATAACTAAGTAAACACCATTAAGCCCATTTCTCCAGAAAGATTTGTCTCTTTTCCAAAATACTCCCTTAATAATATTTCTTTAAATATTATTTTAATAAATAAAGGCAGCTAATTAGACACCGTTGAGAAATGGTCATCCAGAAGGTTGGTTTTATTCAGCAGATCATTCTTTAAAACATTATTTTATTAAAATAATATTTGATCTGATCTTGCATTGTGAATGGTTGTCTAAACGTTTGCTGATTATTGCCTAAGTTGGTTCCAAGACCAACTTAACTTAACTTCCAGATTCTTCAAGATAATCCTTGGTTCTCAAACATAAATAACATTGAATGGTAATGTTGCATCACTCTTTCGGTCATGGTTTTCAACCTTCATTGATCAACTTGTTTATAATGTACATAGCCCATCAGTCTTCCCTATTCTTTAATTCTGCTTGGTAGTTAGTTGGATTGTTTTAGCATAGTAAAGTTTGTTAATTGAAATTTGTTTGACTTTGAGTTGACTTATTTTTGTTAACAAATTCTTGTATTTTAAGAAATTGTGTGAATTCATTCCATGTGTGTGCAGAGTTTATGCTGTTCAATAATGTCAGAGCTCGTCTCACACCTTTCTATTTTGTCCTAATACCATCGCCTTACTGGGCTGGTATTCACAGGACAACCCTTAACAGACCGAAATATTATGTGATAAAATATTAAAATATTAATATTAAATAATATTCTCAGATTAATAATCACAGCAAGGGGGAACAACACGCTTTAGGCAGGTGGTCACAATTTTATGCCTGAGTAATGTAGAGGATCACAAGTATAACAAGCAGATATTAACTTGTTAATAAATTAGGCTACTGGCTTAGATAGCCAACAGTTGGCTATCTATCTATGTCTGAATAAACATGCTGTGCAGGAGGTGTCAATGAGCTTCTTTCTGTCACCTGGCAAGCAGTGTGCACCAACAAGTCTATTACTCTAAGCTCCATAAACCAAAAGAGAACTGAAAACTACACCTTGAGAATGGTAACCAACCCGTGTCTGTTCAACACATTTCATCAAAATTACAGATTTACCCTGATCACAAGCTAAATATCTTAGCTCAAGGCAGAAATGTTCATATATTTGTGAACCTTTGCCCAAGGCACCATTGATTAAAGATTTACATGGACTTCAAAGAGGATATGGTACAGTGAATGTGTTTTGTAGTTCTACATTGGTGAATATCACATTCAGTGAACATGTTTGTTGTGAAAAGTGTTGGAAGCAGCACTAAGGATTATTTTTCTCAGAACTTTCAGAAACATAAAAAAAAAATCCTTCCATGCAGTAAACATTGTGCAGAACAGAATAAATACCAAACCTAAAGCTAGAAAAAACACATAAGCCTGCTTACAGCTGACCAGAGCACTGACATGTGGGCATTGAAGCGCTCCATTAACTAAAGACTTTATCTCATTCTCGGCTGTGATCATATTGGCCTTTGGGGCCTAAGTATCTCCTCTGCTGAAGCATAACAGGCAAAAACAGCAGCTCCCCATTGGGTTAGGATGTCACTGTCAGACAAAAGCGTCGCTCCGCTCTGATGGACTTATTAGTGGGATGCATGTCATTGCAGGGGCTTTGCAGTGATGGCAGGATCTGAAAGTGACTTGTGTGTCTCGCTACATTTCTTTTGCAGATTGAATAATACATGCCATCATCACATAATAAGGCTGAAGAGTAAAATCATCACATTTATGGCAGTTATTTATCACACACTGGGCTCAAGTATAAGAGGATTATCTAGCAATTATATAAAGACTCTTGTTCCGTTAATAGCATATTTATGGGGACACAAATTAAGAAATTTGAGGCACTTTCCGTTTTTTATGTACATTTCAAATAAAATCATTCCAAAAGTGTGAGAACAAGATTTCGCTTTATAATCTTTATGATGTCTTTTTCGTTCATACTGAATGATGCAATAATAAAGGATGAATTAGTTCAAAATAAAAAAAAAACAAAAACCTTTTTTTGGAAAGACAACTCCTGATTTCCAGCCATGTTTTCACAGAAACAGTCTGGCGTTGTGGGAGTTTGATTATCACTTTGGCTCAGTGTTTGTTGGCCGACTCGAAGCTGTCAAGTGATTCAGTATAAACACTTCCTTCTTGGTGATCTTTGAATATTTGGTGAAGGAAATGCACTTGTGCGAACTGTATCCAATGATTTTTAGATCTCTAACATTTAAGTCACAATGAGAAGCTTTGGCCTTTTGTTGGGACTTCATACAAATTAGAAACTGTTAATAATAATAATGTTTCACTCAGTGCGGAGACCTATCCTCCGAAGTCTCCTTTGTAAAAACACTGTCTACACCAACGTTAGGAATAAGTGACTTTTTATCAGCAACCACTCAAGATGGGGATATTATAAAAATGTGGTAAGAACTCGGTAATAACTTGTTTCGCCTTTAGTTTCCTTCAAGCAAAAAAAAAAAAAAAAAAAAAAAGTTTGCTTAAATTTAGGCACAAATAAGTCTACAATTGTTAAATACAAAGCATGATTTCATTGTCAGTGAAACTTTCAATAGAGTAGGAGTTTAACTCTGTCATCCTTCTATGTGGTAGTACTCACAGCAGCAGGGGACTAAGTGAAGAGCAAACTGGAGCACCTCCTCATAGTTAGGGCAGCCAGTACAGTATCTGTACTGTGTTGATTCTGCGATTTCCCCCATCTCCCCCATCCCTCCAACTCTCCGCTGTCTGCAGACAGCTGATGTTTATCTGCTCTGCCCATCTGGGCCTTGCGACTGAACATCTGGTAAAGCTGCTACTCTGTATGCACTGTTCTGCGACTAATGACAGTAAAGGGGCAACGCTGTTCACCCCTTCAAAAATAGCCAGAGAGGCTGAAAAGACTTCATCCTAAGATGTCAATGCTCATTCTATGAGACTACTTCCAGAGTACCTGGCTACTGGCCAGCATTCAAAAATGCCTCTTCCACAGCTATTGATTAGGTTCTTTTTAGAGTTTCGTGTCTGCATTTTGCAAAACTTCATATCCCTGGCAAAATATTGTATAGAAAGAGAATGCTGGACATCCTCATCTTTATGCATCTAGTACTGTAGTTTAGATAAGGTTACCATGGATTTTTTTGAAAATGACAAGAAATTCATTAATGAGGGCATTGTAATTCAGAGGCACCATATACGATGAACAAGGCACTAATGGAAAACTGGACAAAATGATTTGCAAATGTGACAGTAATAACCCAGAAATGAAATTGTTTGATCTATTGTTATGATATTCAAATGCTGTCTTCACTGTTGAACATTTATTCACCTTGGCATGCCAAATGCTTAAAGTTGTTTCCAGTGATGGTAGTCTGACTACACATTCTGATTAATTCAGCAAGTAATTTATTTCACCACAACCTGCCAGAGTATTGTTGCTAACCACATTTCTGTACCCGACGTTGCATAGCTAACACAGCAGGACAATTGACCATGTCACACAGCCCAAATCATTTGAGACTGGTTTCTTGAACATGACAATGAGCTTACTATACTTAATGTCCTCCACACACACCAGATTTAAAAGCAATAGAGCACCTTTGGGGTAATGGCAAATATGATTCATATCAAGGATCTCCAGCTGACAAATCTGCAGCAGCTGCATGATGCCATCATGTCAATATGGACCAAAATCTCAGAGGAATGTTTCTAACACTGATAAATCCATGGCATGAAGAATTAAGGCAGTTCTGATTGCAAACAGGGGATCTCACCTGGTCTAGAACCAGGTTAGATCCAAGGTGTACCTAATAAAGTGGTAAGTTGGTGTAGATCGAGATATGTAATGAACATAGCCTCTTTTCATTCATGACACATCTGTAAAACATTACATGCTTTTGTTTAATGGTGGCTGAAAAGCAGGATTTGCTCCATCGACATTACCCAGACTCCCCTTTTAAAACATTATCATTTTACTTTTCAGTCTGTTAATTTCCAAAATTTTTTGCATAAAAGTCAGGGCAATATGAATATCCTGTCCTTGTCCTTAAGGCTTCTCATGGAATGAAATGCTGCGCAGGGACTGCTTGGCTTTCATCCATTATGAATGCTTTGTTTTAGGAGGATGATTTCTAAAGGAGTGATATAAATATCTCCTCTTCGTTGCAAGAAGCAGCTCACAAAAGGACACTTTGTTGTTTAATTCGGTGCCCAAAGTTGAACAAAGCAAAGACGTACAAGTGACAATGAGACAGTAAAGCGCTCTATGTTTTGTGAGTGGTAGCAAATCTCTTGACACCTTCACTTCAGAGATCTGGCTGTACAAAAGCATACTCAAGGTCAGGGTAAAAAAATTTGCAAAGTCCTTACACCCAATCGGTGTCTTTCTGTGTCCATTAAAATAATTGCAAAATATCACAACTCCAAAGTGATGAGTTTGACAGCTTGTGCAATGTAGTGCAACTTTGTCATCCTGAAGGAAATTCTGCCCCTTGTGTCTTCTGTTACCGGTCATCCCACAGCAGGAGGACTGTATGTTAGCACACAGAGCCAGCATGGGGTGAAGCTTGGCAGATGTGTGTTTGTGTGAATGTAATGGTCAATTAGAAAATAAATGGATAGGTACAGGCTTTTCCCATTATGTCCAGATCCATCACTTCTTTTGTGTGAAACTAAAAAGTAGCCATGTGTACACTCAAAAATGCACCTTTAAGGTATTGTTTTTTTTATTAAAATGTGTACAGTCTCTTGCAAAAGTATTTGAACCTTTTCACATTTTGTTATGTTATAACTATAAACCTTAAAATTTTTTTGGGAATTCATTGTAGTAGAACAAAGGAAGTAGCATGTAATTGCAAGAGGATTTAACTGCAAAACATGGGTAGGACCTCCACAGGAAACATGTGACCTCTGTCACCTGACTCAAAAATACAACGGTTACAACGACAGACAATTATTTTTTTTATGTACTATCAGCCCTAATTTCTTGTCTATTTTTCTTGTCGCAGTTACAAACAGTTAAAATGTTCTTTGCTCCACAATTATGTATATTTTCTAGGAAACTGAAAATAAAACATTTCCCAGCATCTGCTATTTAGAATTCCATATTGAAAATCTCAGAATAACTCAAACCACTAACCAATAAATATAACATCAGCTACAAACACATGACAATGATATTTTTAAAATACATTTTTTGCATGTTCTTACTATTTGGACAACAACTAATCTATGGGTCTCAAATAAAGTTCATTTCTGAATTTCATTTCTACAAAAAACAAACCTATATGTCTGAATCTGTGTTTTTGAGTCGCATGAGATGTTTCTTGAGGACATTCTCCTATGCTATGCAGCTAGACCAGTCTCAGTAAATGTGAAGTGTAAGTATAAAAGCATGATTTTCCAGATTTTTAAAGAAAAATAAAAATGTCTGAAAAACATAGGATTAGTATTCACCTCAGGGTGAATATGTTGTAAAACCACCTTTGCTGTAACCTCTACAAGTCTTCTAATCGTTTTCCCATTCTTTCCTTGAAAAATTACTCAAGTTCTGTCAGATTGTAATAAGAACATCTATGAACAATATTTTTGAAGTCTTTCTACAATTTCTCAGTTGGTCTCAGGTGTGCAATTTGACTAGATTATTTTAACACAAGAATATGCTTTGATCTAAACCATTCCAATGTAGCTTTGGCTTTATGTTAAGGGTGTTCTCCTGCTGGCAGGTGAGCCATTGTCCCAATTTCTTTGCAGTCTTTTGCAACCTCCAACATGTTTTCTTATAAGATTACTCTGTATTCTGCTCCACCCAACTTGTATCCACTCTTACCAACTTCACTTGGTCAAGAAAAGCTTTCCCATAGCATGATTCTGCTGCCACCATGTTTCACCAGATTTGTGGATTGCAAAATAATTGTTGTCTTGTTGACATATTATCCCTCCTGGCCTATGGGTCTCCACAGCTCCTCTAGAGTTACCATCTGCCTCTTGGCTTATTCTCAACAATTTTCTCCCTAATCTGTCTTTTGTGCTTCTTGGTCTGTGTGGTGCTCTTTGTTCACTATTTGCTTTAATACATCTCTGATGCCTTCACAGAATGGTTGTATTTATACTGAGATACACTGGTGGACTTTGTAAATAGGTGACTTCTGAAGGCAATTATTTACACTGGATTTGTATTTAAGGATATCAGGGTTATCGGGTTAAAAATAAAGGTACATCACTCGTTTCAGATATTTATTCAGAAACACTTTTAAAAACCATACATTTATTGATTATTGGGAAATTCATTTTGACATGCCTCGTACTCATCGTCTTCCGCTTGATCCAGGACCAGGTTGCGGGGGTAGCAGACTCAGTAGAGACACCCAGACTTCCCTCTCCCCAGACACCTCCTCCGGGGGGAGCCCACGGCATTCCCAGGCCAGCCGAGACACAAAGCCCCTCCAGCGTGTCCTGGGCCATCCCCTGGGCCTCCTCCTGGTGGGAGGTGCCTGGAACACCTCCCGAGGGAGGCGTCCAGGAGGCATCTGGTATAGATGCCCGAGCCACCTCAACTGGCTCCATTTAATGTGGAGGAGCAGCAGCTCCTGCCAGTTGGCCAAGCTCCTCACCCTATCTCTAAGTGAGTGCCTGGCCATCCTATAGAGGAAGCTCATTTCAGCTGCTTGTATCCGTGATCCCGTTCTTTCAGTCTTGACCCAAAGTTCATGGACATAGGTGAGGGTAAGAATGTAGACTGACCGGTAAATCGAGAGCTTTGCTTTTTGGCTCAGCTCTCTCCTTACCACAATGGACCGGCACAAAGTCCCCATTACTGTGGCAGACGCACCGATCTGTCTGTCGATCTTCTGCTCCATTCTCCCCTCACTCGTAAACAAGAACCCAAGATACTTGAACTCCTCCACTTCAGGTTGGAGGCAGGAACTCCCCTCCAACCTGAAGAGGGCAAGCCACCTTTTTCAAGTCGAAAGCCATGGCCTCAGACTTGGAAGAGCTGATCTTCATCCTAGCCGCTAGTGCATGCAGTAGGTCTTGGCTTGCAGGGGCCAGCCGGACCACGTCATCTGCAGAAAGAAGAGACGAAATCCCCCTCCGGGGGTCTGGTTTGGGCGCCTAGAAATCCTAATAAAGGGCCCCCAACTCTTTACTCCTGGAGCACCCCCCACAGGGCACCACAAGGGACACATTGGCATGCCCTCTCCAGATCCACAAAACACATGTGGACCGGTTGGGCAAACTCCCATATACCCTCGACTACCCTGCAGAGGGTGTAGAGCTGGTCTAGTGTTCCACGACCGGGACGAAAACCACACTGTTTCTCCTGAAGCCGAGGTTCGACTATCAGCCGGACTCTCCTCTACAATACCCTGGGATAGACCTTACCAGGGAGGCTGCGGAGTGTGATCCCCTGTAGTTGAAACACACCCTGGACCATCAACCCGGTCTGCCAGTCCAGAGGTAATGCACCCGTCCACCATGCAATGTTGAAGAGGCGTATTGGCCACGACAGCCCCTCAACATCCAGAGACTTGAGGTTCTCGGTGCGGATCTCCTCCACCCCTGAAGCCTTGCCTCCACGGTGGCAAGACTTTGGAGGTGAATCTTATCCACCCCAAAACATTGCCACCGTGGAGCTCTTGACCACCTCTGTGCCTTCAGCCTGGGTGATGAGCAAATCCAACTCCGAGTCCCCAGTCGCTGCTTCCACTGGGGCAGGCATGATGGTAGGATTGAGAAGATTCTTGAAGTACTCCTTCCACTGCCCACTAGTGGGGGGGGGGGGGNCCCCCCCCCCCCCCCCCCCCCCCCCCAGTTGAAAAGATGGGTTTTGACATGCCATTTTTTGCTAAAATGTAAATGAACTTGTGACGGATACTCCTTTTACATAGTTTTACTTTTTCAGAGATGCCCGCCTCATTTCCTATGAGAAACACGCTTCTTGGTTGAATAAGAATAATTTTAAATCTGAATTAGCCAGGCGTCTGGAGAATTTTGGACCTACAGTCACAGTTTGTGCCACTTTGTGATGGTCTGCTATATACAATTCTAATAAAATAGGTTGAAGTTCGTGGTTGTGAGATGGAAAGATATAGCAAAGTTGAAAAGGTATGAACACTTTTGGAGATCACTGTAATTAAGGAACTCAGGATGGATAACCACTATTATTACAGAGTGTAGTTGTTACTAACAGAATACTATGTGCACACAGAGGAATGCTGTTTTTTTAAATTATCAGAACATCTCACTAATAATTTATTGCTGTACTTTATAATCTTTTTGTAACAGATTGCAGACAGAGAAGTGTGCAGTTATGACGCTTATGGATGTATGCCAAGCAACAAATCATTTATGCTCAAGGAACATAGAAATAATTCATTGCAATGCATTGAAAGCAGCCAAGGCATTTGTACAATGCTGAATAGATTTGCTGTGCAGTACTCTGGGTATTATTTCTGCTGGAATTTAAGGATCCAGAAAAAAAGACAGAGGCTTTAACTGTGTAGTTCTGAATATGACTGCATGGATACAGAGAGCATGACAGAGCAGCTTGTCTCACACCACTTTGTAAGTAAACACATCTTTATCAAAACAATGTGAATGAGATTCCATTTTATTGCTCTCTTCCACCTATTTCCATAATTTACAGTGTTTGTGTCATTGTGTCCCTCCTTCTCATTGCAGGAGCCCAAAGTGGATGCCACTGTGACATTATATCTGCTTGACACACCAAGAGGAGAGTTGAACGTAATTGTGTGCTCCGGGAAAAACCAGAAAAGAGAGGCAAGCTTCCCATCTTTTTTCTTGCCTTATGAGAGCAGTCTCTCTGGACTCCGCTTCAGCACACTCTGCACTGTTTAGTTGCTGCATGTATCCACCACTAAACACCACAAGGACTAAAACACAAATAGAGAACAAAAAAAAAAGTAGGTAAACAGAGCAAAGCGGCATAATTAGTGCTACTGACTTTGTGTCAGAGCAAGAAACCATGAAAAGAGACCTTTGAAGACGACTGTGCTCTGAAAAGCATTGCAGCCAACCTCCAGGACATTTTTATGTGTGTGGGGGTATATGTGTACACGCCTCTGTCATTTTCAAAGGAACTGAATTTGTGTTTTGATGCAGATTTAGCCTTTCATTATGACTCTACAAGGAGGCTTTGAGAGACTGTGGAATGGTTGCCATAGAAAGGTTTTCTGCTGGCTCTTGCTTCTGGCTTTTTATTGTTTAATCACCTCAGCAGCTAAGCCCAAAATGCCAGGCCACACACACCTCAACTCAATACGTATCGATGGGGACATATCTCTGGGCGGACTTTTCCCAGTACATGCAAGAGGGAATGATGGCAAAGCCTGCGGAGAGCTAAAGAAGGAGAAAGGGATCCATAGGCTGGAGGCCATGTTGTTTGCCCTGGATCGTATCAATAATGACAACGAGCTGCTGCCTAATATTACTCTGGGAGCCCGCATCCTTGACACGTGCTCCCGGGACACCCATGCTCTGGAACAGTCGCTGACATTTGTCCAGGCATTGATTGAGAAAGACTCGACTGATGTGAAGTGTCTCAGCGGAGGGCCACCCATCATCACTAAGCCAGAGCGAGTGGTCGGAGTGATTGGTGCCTCCGCCAGCTCCGTGTCAATCATGGTAGCCAATATTTTGCGGCTCTTTAAGGTCAGTTTTCTATTATTTACACTTCTTACTTTTTCTGTATTTTCTTGGCTTTTCAGTGCTGAATTATTTGACAAACCAACATACATTACTTGCTGTAGAATGAACAGTATACTATCAGAACTTAATGAAAAAAGAAATTGTCTGGTGACTGGAATGAGCCAAATTTCAGCTTAACTGGTACTTTCAACCTCTGTCTTTAATGGTACATACTCAATTGTTTAATTATAGAAGTTATTTGGAATTTTCAGAAGGGGAAAGATCTACATCTACTCACAGACTTATTTACTAAGGCTAGCCGTACTAATCATGATGAAAGCTAACAGATGCCAAAGATAATTTAAAATGTAAACTCCATTATTTGGTCCGTTTCTAAAATAAACCTAAAGTAAATAAACCTAAAGTAAAACCTATGTGCGTGCTCTCAGCATGCCTTGCTCCTAATCAGAATCAGAATCAGCTTTATTGCCAAGTTCGTGCATACAAACAAGGAATTTGACTCCGGTACACTTTGCTCTTTTGTTCTGTTTTTGCATTACAGAATATACAAATTTACAATTTACAATGTACAATATACAATGTACAATGCAATATTCTGCATTACAGAATATACAAATTTACAATTTACAATGTACAATATACACATCTAATAAAAAAAAAAATATAAACAATATAAAAAATATAAACAGTTTTGCTAAGAAGTCTAGAAATAAATGTTTAATGGCTATGATAATTATTAAAAGAAACAGATTGGTGCATCTCCAGTAAAAACAATATAAAAACTGGTTATGATGTACAGTTGTACATGTCATACCTATATGAATACACTTCTGCAGGTTATGTTCCTATCTTGTTTCTTTCGACCTTATCAGCTGCCCAACTTTCTGCCATCTTTTTTTACGATGTCCAGACAACTGTCCGCTAATCATTACACTATAATTCCCCACACTAATGACATTAATTCACCCTAGAGTCTCACACTAACTCAATGCTGCTTCTAATTATTTCAAGGCTGCCATGCATGGCTCCACAAGCTCATTGGACTTCTTGTGAATATAATATACCAAATAAGCTTTATGTTGCATTAGGCCTATGGATGGAAGCTTAAACACAATTTCTAATGTCAGCTGTACACTTACTGCACTATACCGCACATACACACGTGGACAAAATTGTTGGTACCCCTCGGTTAATGAAAGAAAAACCCACAATGGTCACAGAAATAACTTGAATATGACAAAAGTAATGATGGATAAAAATTTTATGAAAATGAACAAATGAAAGTCAGACATTGCTTTTCAAACATGCTTCAACAGAATTATTTTCAAAAATAAACTCATGAAACAGGCCTGGACAAAAATGATGGTACCCCTGAAAATAATGTGACCAAAGGGACATGTTAAATCAAGGTGTGTCCATTAATTAGCATCACATGT
>JAHUTJ010051695.1:0-12530 GCA_036250325.1 Characodon lateralis
GTGCTGTGTTTTAAAGTTAAGACAAACTTTATTTAAAGGGAGGTTTTAAACACAGATCGGCCATAACGCACCATCAACGCTTATGCACTTAATTATTTTATTCATGGTATTTTAAAGGGACGTCTTCAACTTTAAAGAGCAACAGGCTTCCCTTTTTGTTAGCTGAAAGAGCTAATGTCTTAGGCTAAACACATGACTCGCTGCCATCTTATTAAATCCCTTAAGAATCATTTATCCAGGAAGGTTGTTAGTTTACAATCTAGAAAAATATTTCCCAAAATATTATTTTACTAAGTATGATAGCTAATTGAATACTAGTTAAGAATCATTTATCCAGGAAGGTTGTTAGTTTTATTCAAAGTAACATTTCCTAAAAATTTTATTTTAATATTTCCCTAAGAATATTTCTTCAAATGTTAATTTACTAAATAAAGGCAGCTAATTAAATACTTTTGACAATTAATCATGCAGAAGGTTGATTAATTCAGTACATCCATCTATTTTCTATAACCGCTTCTTCCATACTGGGTCACAGGGGAGCGAGAGGCGATGTAACACCCTGGACAGGTCTCCAGTCCATCGCAGGGCAACACACAGGACAAACATCCACACAGACACCCATTCGCACCTTGGTTCTTAAACATAAATAACATTAAAAGGTAATATTTATTGGCCATGGTTTTTAATCATCTTTGATTCACTTGTTTATATTGTATATAGCAGTGGCGGATGCTGGTCCTTCAAGGAAGGGAAGCTCAGTTTCAAGATCACTGATTCGCTCATTTCACTGTCAATAAAAAAGGGATTCAGCCTCAGACAGATCATCCAATCATCATGCAGAAGTTGAGGGTCCGGGCTAGCCGAGGCCAGCCCACAGCCCCATAGACCCCCAGAGACGCTGAGCGTCCGATGGGCGGGACAAAGCTTCGCTATTGAACTCACTGTTCAAAGCACTGTGAAGCTGCGGGAATGAGAGAGAGGAAAGCCGTGTCGTTACCAGTGATAAGAAGCTGATTCTGAACAAAAGTTGAGCGTGTTGTAGCGCATATTTAGTCAATGATATGTACACACAACAGTATATATTTGATCACTTGTTTTTTGACATTTTAGGGGAAGCTGAGCTTCCCTGCAGTCTTAGAGCAATCGCCACTGGTATATAATTGGTCTTCCTTATTCTTTCATTTTGCTTGGTAGTTTAGTTGGATTGTTCTAGTATAGTAAAAGGTTTGTTGATTGAAATATGTTTGACATTGAGTTGAGTTATTTTTGTTAGTAAATTCTTTTTTTTAATTGGGTGAATTTATTACATGTATGTGCAGAGTTTTGCTGTTCAGTAATGCCAGAGCTTGGCTCATCCCTTTCACTACTGTCCTAATACCATGGCCTTATTGGGCTGGTATTCACAGGACAACACTTAACAGACCGAAATATTATTTAATAAAATATTAATATTAAATAATACAATCATAATCACAACAAACCCAAGTCATACAGCCAGAGATACGATGGGATGGTTTGACTAAAGATATTCATCTGGGAAAATGGTCCAGTCAAAGTACAAACCTAAATCAAACTGAGAATATATGTCAAAACATGATACCTGTTCTTCACAGATCCCATCAGAGCCATCCAATCTGACTGAGCTTGACCTATTTTGGTGGTTTTACAAAGCTACAGCATTGACTTTGGGGTGAATACAAACACACAACACACTAAAGCCACAGAGCCCCTATACACTTGATGACAAGTGAGTCAGTGGTAACCCCACTCTTAAGATGAAGACCAACCATTTTCCAAAAATTTTACTATTCTGTGAATTCATATATTTTTAAGTGTCCTTTCTGGTGCCAAAATGGCAATGCAGTGAATAATAAGCTGTTTAATAATAAGCTCTAAGCTGTTTGACACCAACCACAGGGTTTCCCAGCACAGGGGATCTAGAGCATAAATGGCTCTGGGTTGTTTCAGCACATGTGGCTGATGAGGCTGTAAGCCAGTTTCTCTCTAGTATTTCTAACTCAGGGTTCCTACATACTTTTCATGAAACAAACCCATACTTTTCTAGAGTTGCATTTCTTAGAATTCTGTACTTGCTGTCATTGCTGATTATTTAATGTTTAAGTGCAACATTTCACTATGACTTAATGGCACATATTTTTACAGTAATCAGGCTTGAAGGATGCAAGATAAACCACAGCATCCATGGGTGGATGGATGGAAGTTTCCTAATTGCATACTAACCCTGGTAAATTATGTCCATGAGCAGCTAAAAGGTAGTTTGTTGCAATTTAGCAGTTACTGCAATGAAAATAAATAAAAAATTAATACATTTCAAAATGGGAAACAAAATGTTTTATAATCCAGCAGCATTAAATCTTGGAAGCTCATTCAGGTAATCAACTGATTTTCTTTCAAAACAAAGCCCAGCGTTGGCTTCTAAAAGGCATTGGAGCTCTTCCAGACACAACTTTCCCTGGAAGCAGCATACAGGAAGTGGGTATGTTTCTAATGAAAGGCTTTTAGGGGATATTGATTTTTGTTCTATAAGTATAGCCAGCAGCTTTGACCTTGAAATACATTTGGACTAACATGCGGGGTGCTGTAATAAAAGATGTGAGCTTGTCAACTGTGTTGGCCTGTGGTTTCTGTATTTAACTATTTCTCTGTGTGACCACCTGCACAACTAACATTGTGACATTTAGAGGTTATGACACACACTAATGAGCTAACTGTCTAACCAGATCTCAGGTGGTATGAGAGACATATTTGATCTCACATCCTGGCCTCAGGGTCCCACACCGCTCCACGTACATCATTCATCCACATATCTGCAGTGTAATCACTTGTGCAAAGAGCCACTCTTATAATTCTTCAGAGTGGGGAACACAGAGATGCAAGTCAGCGTTTTTTACTCTGTGTGACCGGAGCTGGAGGCTGCCATTACACTAATGCAGCTCTGCTATCCAACAAAGGATCAGCCACCAAGGGGGGGAAAAAAACCCTTTAGACCGTAGACAGTACAGATCTTATGATAATGGACTGCCCTACATTACAACCTGACATGCCTTGGCTTTCTTAAAATGTGCAATTACTCCTCATTATACATCCAAAGCAGCATGGATTTTCATTACGCAGAAAGGATATCATGAGCTGTCTTCGAAGACCCAGCTTATATATTAACATTAATGTAGGCGCTCACTTTAAAGATAAAGTGCCTTCCGGAAGAATTTACACTCCTTAAACTCTTTCACCTTATGTTTCAATACAGCCACAAACTTCACTTTACAAACACCAGGGGTCTGCGACCTGTGGCTCTGGAGCTGTAAGTGGCTCCTTGGCTCTTAATAACTTTGGCTATTTAAAAACCAACTAATCTTTTTAAATATAGATATTTAAAAACCAACTAATGTTTTTAAATATAGATATTTAAAAACAATGCAGATTTTTGCAGTTTTTTCATTAAATGATTGCATTAAATTTTTACAACCGAATGACGCTGAAAATGCCGGTAATATTGTTTAAAAACTATTTTTCTTGTCATTATGTTGGAAACTACATGCTTTCGTTTTCCACAGTTTTCCACAAATATCAACATCCCATGTTGATATTTGATAATGTTAGAAAGCATGGAATAATGTGGAGGAAATTGTGGTTCTTTGAAAATGACAACACATTTCCTATAGTAGATATTTATCAAACTATATGTCATCTTTTTTCAAAAGGAAAACTCACACTGCACATCACCCTGAGCACACCATCCCCACATGGTGGTGGCAGCATCATGCTGTGGGGATGACTTCCTTCAGCAGTTACAGGGAAACTGGCAGAGTTAATGGGAAGATGAATGGAACTAAATACACTCCTGAGAGAAGTGTGTTAGAGGCTTCAAAAGACTGGGTGGAGTTTCACTTTCCAGCAAGCCAACGACCCTGAAAGCTATCGGAATTGGATTTGGTAATTCCTGTACTTGCTGAAGAAAATCATCCCCACTGCATTATTCTGCCAGCATCATGTTTAACAGTGGGGATGTCTTTTTTATAAGGACAGTGTTAGTTTTCCTCCCCACATGTTATATTAAATGTGTTTTAAGAAGTCTGATTTTGGTCTCAATTGACAAGGGCAACTTTACCCACATGTTAGCTGTGTCTCATACATGGCTTGTGGCAAGCTGTGGCTGGACCTTATCTTGAATTCAGTTTCAAATTTGTTTCATCTGTATTTATACTGAGACTGGAATTTTTTATTTATTTATTTATTTTTGGAGTATCGGAGTCATGGGAGCTGAATGCACGCCTCACTTAAGGAGATTTAGTGTTAAAAAATCTGAAGGCCAAGTATGAAGATAGTGCATAATGCATCACCATTATGCACTACTTTGTGTAGGTCTATCAAATAAAATCCCAATAAAGTATCTTGTGGCTGTAGTGTGATGAAATGTGAAAATGTTCAAGGGGTCAGAATACATCTGCAAGCCACCCCTTTTTTGTTGATATGTGTGTCAATTCTTTTGCAGTGAGATCATAAATTAAAAGCTGTGAGCAGAAAAGTGTCCAGCTCGGTCCAGCACCGAGATCTCTGTTAGATTCTGTTTGTGTTTTACTGAAAGAGCATCCAGGCTCATTTGCTCAGATTTATGCTTTACTCCCCAGCATTTCTTTACAGTAAACAGGACAGGTGGCATTTGTTAACAACCACAGAGATGTAAGAGATGCATGTGTAATGACGGACAGCTAGTTCTAAAGTGCTTCGGCATGGTGTAGCTTTTGGAGAGGTAATTTGCTGCTTGTGAGGGAAACTGCACTCTGTCATTTACTAATTGGATCTGATGGAGCTGATATTTAATCACAGCTATGGGGTGAAACATCCTGGGAAAAAATAAATCATACAAATTGAGCTTCATCTAGTCTGGACAAAAATGTGGCTTTATGTCAGCGCTACAACGTAAACTACAGTACCCTGTAAAAGTATTCATGCCTCTTAACTTCTTCCCATGTTGTCATGTTACAAACACAAACCTCAATGTATTTTATGTGACTTTTATGTGACAGTCCAACAAAAAAATGACACATGGTTTTCAAAAAAACTTTTATTCATAAAATCTTAAAAGTGTGGTGTGCATTTGTATAAAACCCCCACCAAATGAATACTTTAAAGCACCACCTTTCACTGTGATTACAGCTGTAAGTTTTTTGAGGGTATGTACAGAAAGACTTTTATCTTTGCTCATTCTGTTTTACAAAATAGCTTAACATCAGACAGGTTAGATGGAGAACATCTGTGAACAGCAACTTCCAAGTCACGTCACTGATTTTTATTGGATTTTGGTCTGGACTTGGACTGGGACATTCTAACACATTACATGAGCTTTGATCTAACCCATTCCATTGTATCTCTTGCTGTATGTTATTAGTTGTTGTCCAGCTGTAAGGTGAATCTCCACCCCAGTCACAGGTATTTTGAGGTCTCTAACATGTTTTCTTTCAGGATTGCCCGCATGTAGCTCAGTTCCCATCAACTCTGAGCTGCTGACTCCCTGTCCTGAGGGATAGGATCTTCTCACAAACCTTTGGCTACATTTTCATGGCTTTCTTCCCACAGTAGCTTTTATTTGTTGGGTAATAGCTGTCCTGTCAGCAGATCCTCTCACCTGACCTTTGGATCCCTGCAGCTCCTCCAGAGTCACCATGCATCTCTTGGCTCCTTCTGTTTAACACTCACCTTCCCAGCCTGGCAGTTAAGATGTCCTGGTAGGTTTGCAGTTGTGCCATACTCTTTCTATTATTGGTGATTAATTGCACCATTATTTTTATTTGTAAAAACCCTGGAAAACCATGTATCATTTTCCTTGTTCTTCACAATTATGTTGGTCTGTTACATAAAGACACAACAATACACAGATTTCAGGTTGTAAAGGGACATTGTAAAATAGTGGTACTTTAGTTTTCTTGTGCTTTAAAAGGACTATCAGCACTCAACAGCTGATAAAGAACATTGTTTTCTCTTTTTAGCAGAGAAGCTCTGAGAAAATTCTCAAAATCAGAATTATAGGTCATGTTTATAAAGATTTGTCTGTGAATTATAAATGCTTCAACCAAAGCGTCTCTGTTATGCAGAGAGTTTAGTTTAGATTAGCTAACCAGCTATGCTAGCTAACTCTGATTTTCAGAATATTGTGTAAAAAAATAATAAAGCCATTAAAAATAATCAAATATGTTCCCTCATTTGAATTCAATGCCTAGAAATAATTTTTTAAAAGTCAGAATAAAGGCAACAAGAGGCCAGAAACAACAACAGAGCATCCCAAACAAGCTGAATCAGTTAGAGATGAAGATGAAAGATGAGATAACTAGTCTGTGTGGGAAGGTACTTCAACAAATACAGAATAATATTTATGTATGTGAAAGTTCAAAGCGAGCAGGGAAGCTGTCTGTAACATATTGGAGTAATTCAGTAGTTTCAGAGAAAACTGTGTATGGCATTATTGACCATTATATCTTCAGGCCCTATTTCGTGAAAATGCTTAGAGGAGCTTGCATGGCTAATGAAACAAATGAAAACATAAAGCTAAAACATATATCCACATATTTTTCGCCCAAAATCATTTCAAATGGCTAAGGCATGGTGGAAAAACCGGCACAGAATTTAAAATGTTGCATTTTTAAACTCAGTGTCCTAGTTCAAAGTTTAAAGCTGCTGCGTCAGTGATGACACAGAGGTTCATTAAACCCACACGATATGTTTAACTTGTACATCTTTGACGTTTTGAAAGTGTCTATGAAAAACTGAAGCCCACTTTGACCTTAATGCACCCATGAGTGTTTGCACAGTGTGGATATGTCTGGGAGAAAAAGTGCTGCCTATGAAAGAGAAACACAACACTTCGTGGAGCCTAATGCATTAAGAGGTTGAGAGCCTGAGTTGATACAGGCATCAAATGCACCATAGTGAATCTACAGTGGAATATCCGATGGCATCAAAACATTTTCCACATACCTGAGATTCATTCTAGAAATTCAACTGAAAGACAAATAAATCATTAAGAATGAAAGATCAAGGTGGAATTGACTGGTTGTATATTTGTCTACAGCCTTACACTAATACTTTAATGAAGCACTTTTTGAATCAATTTCAGCATTCAGGCTTTTTTGGTCGGAGCCTATCTGCATCCCACATCGTGACCTGGTAATATTTGCCCACTTGACTTTGCAAATGTTTTCCAAATCCGTCATACTGTGAACCCACAGATTTTCTGTCAGATTTAATTCTGAACTCTGGCTCCGCTATTCAGAACATTTGCTCTTACGATTCCCCTCCTGTTGATTCAGAAGTATGTTTGGACTCACTATGATATAGCAAAGTAAAATCCAGCTTCGGCTTTCTGGCAGATATTTAGATCTGTTCATGAAACTGTTCATCTACCTCAGTTCCATCTGAAGAAAAGTAATCCCAGAGCATGATTCTGTCCCCAGTATGTTTCACTGTGGGTATAATGTTGACACTGAGCACTGATGCTCGGTGTTGTTTTTGTGCCAAGCATATCTCTTGGAATTGTTGTCCAAAACTTCCAGTTTGGGTTTGTCCGACTAACACATCCTACCCAGAAGGTTTTGAGAGATTTAAACCAGGCTTGAATGTCTTCTTTGAAAGAAAGGACTTCAGTCTTACATCCCTACACCTTAACCAAGAAATATGGAAAATACAGAGGATTGTTGGCACATGTAAAACACAAAAAGTCCTTGATGAAAATTTGTGTTGCTCTTTGAGTGTTTCTGTCAACCTCCTAGGAGCCTCCTTCACTATGCACCAGACGAGCCCTTTATAACATAAATTATTAAATGATCCTTAAAAATAAAAAGCTGCAGGTTGATCTTTTTGGAATCTCGATTACTGGAGGATGGAAGGAGAAAATCTCTGCAGTCCAATAACTCTCCATGCAACTAAGGCAGTACTCAGTGTGCAGCGATTTTAAAGTTGCCTCAAACTGCAGGTTCACCCACAGCTTAATGGCTTTTTTAAGCTGCAATCAGCCTCTTAAAGATCTCATACAAGCATCCAAATTAAACCAAATGATAGCTTCTGACTCTACTTATCGAATGTCAGACCATTTCTCTGAAACAACAAGCTACAAGCAACAACTTCCTGTAAGATGATGTTATACTGTATAGAGGTGTTCACAAGAAAAAAAATAAATTTGCATAGCAAAGTATATTTACGGTGCCTTCTATGTTTTGTCACATTACAGCTATCAACTTTAATTTTAATGAGATTTTATGCGATTGACCACCAAAAGCTAGTGCCGGATTATGAAGTGGAAATAGAAGGATTTGTTTTCCACATTAGATATAAATAAAACTGTGTGCATTTGTTTTCAGCCTCTTTACTGTGATACCCCTAAATAAAATCCAGTGCAACCAACTGCTTTCAGAAGTCATCTGACTGGTAAATACAGCTCAATATTAAGAAAGCCACTGTTGAGAGAAAGCCATAAGAAGTCCTGTTTAAAGTTTGCAAGCAATGCAGGGGACACAGCAAACATGTGACACCTGACGGTGGTAGTGTCATGCTGGGGGGATGCTTTTCTTCAGCAAGTACCAGTAAGCTGGCAAGAGTTGGTGGGATGGATGGAGCTAAATACGTTGCAATAATAGAAAAATAACTTGTTAGATGCTAAAAAAAGACTTGAGACTGGGAGGTTCACCTTCCAGAAAAACAAGACTAAAAGCCATGGGTGAATCCCAGCTTAAAGACCCCTTTTTGCAAGTAGAAAACCCTTAGGACTAGAGTAAGATTACTTTTCTCCTCTTGTGCATTCATGTTGCAAGCAAAACCCACGTTGAGAAGAATGAGAGAGCAGAAGGCATCATCATATAGTTCTGTAAATGATCACCCTAAACCTGCAGCCTCGTTTTTAAAGTTGCATCATTACCAAGTGCTCATCAAAGTGTTTCGAGAGAAAAACACGAAAACACTGAGCCACAGTTGCTCATTTAAAATCCTTTATCTGAGGAAAAAGGAACCTCTTTAATTTAACACCAAGCAGTGCTGTCTAAAGGTACTAAGTAATGACAGCCAAACCCCTATTTTCCCCTTGTCTTTGTTCCAGCAGTTAAGTGAAATTGGTGATAGTGAGGCTGAAAGGCTTTTTCGTGGTCTGGAGAGGACCCATGCTGGGGCTGATGACGGTTATTTGTGTGTGGCGCAGTTAATCAATCATTTCGAGTCAAATCAGATGGCACAGTGTGAGAGGCAGCTCTGCGCAGTTTGAATTTAAAGAGAAAGCAGTGGGATGCCACCTTCAGTGCATTAGGGACCACATAAAATACCTCCTATCTGTAAAGGAAACATCCTGCTTATCACTGGCATGATCTATTGTGCTAGTTGGATAAAGAATTAAACTTAATTGATACAAAGCCTTAAATATGGAAATAAAGGTCAGCAAGAACAGGTTGTATTTAAGAAGCCTTGAGTTTTCGAAATGATTTGTATTTTTTTAAAACTTGTTGGATATTAAGCCCAGTGGTGTGTTCAGAAAGTTTTGATAGGGGCGGCCAGATGGTGACCACTGATACTCTTCGGGTGGCACACCAAAAACTAAAGCCAAATGAGGCAGAAAGAAAGAAAGAAAGAAAGAAAGAAAGAAAGAAAGAAAGAAAGAAAGAAAGAAAGAAAGAAAGAAAGAAAGAAAGAAAGAAAGAAAGAAAGAAAGAAAGAAAGAAAGAAAGAAAGAAAGCAAGCCCTAGAATACATTTGGCAAGATACGTATTTTTTTAAGTTCCCAAAGAAGTGCAAGCCTTTATCACTGGGAGGTGTTTTAACTGTTGATGTTTTTTTTTTTTTTTTAATTAATTATCAATACTCAACTATTTGAAAAAATGATGTCACAGCCCCATCTCTAACCTAGCCCCTTTGAACCCAAGCACATCAGACAAGGGTTCAGTTATTTAACTGAGGTTAAATATACATTTTATTCACAAGTAAAAACTTTAACAGCAGCCATTCAGAAAACATCAACTCTGATTGTATTCATTCCCGCAAACTGTTGCGCTTATGGACCTGAATGTGTCTGCACTGTCAGGGCCCGTAGGCTGCCACTTTTACCTGTTTTTCTCTGGCTCCATATGTGACCAGAAAACATGAGAATAAGGGGGGTCAGCTGACACAAAACGTCTTCTGTAACTTACTGTTATATGGGGGGGGGCTTGGAGAAAGAGGGTTTTATTTAAGCAAAGAAGTCAGTGATTGTCACCGCAGAGACGGGAGCTGCTCCAGAGCGGCTATGTGTTGCATGCCTCAGCGGGAAAAATGTCCTCGTACGCCGGCGGCAGTTCGCTGGGGATCGGGTATGAAAATGGGAAGCAGTGATTGAGCTCCGGGTCCCAGGGCCAGTATCCGGGCAGCTCGATGGACGGATGTCCCCCGCGCTGCACCTCGGTCCCCGTCTCGTCCAGCACGGTGAAAACACCCAGGTTGATGTAAGACACCGGCTGGAGCACCGCCGAGGAGCAGTCCCGCTCCTCGCTGAACACGATCGCCCCGCTGCTCTGCCTCTGCCGCTGCCTGCTCCTAGAAAACTGCTCCGCCTTGTAGCGTTTGATTATGACCAGGTTGAGGAGCCCCAGGAGGCACTCCAAAGTGCTGAGAACAGTGGAGATGACCAGAGTCCGCTGGTACTCCCTCAGCTGCTGACAGGCAGAGTTCACAAAGACAGAGTGGAAGCAGTAGTGGGAAAATTTCCTTTCCACTAACGACGCCGTGTCCCCGTCCACGACCGCGCCGGAGAAGGCGGTGAGGACCCCCAGCAAGAAGACAACAACACCCAGGAGGAAGAAATTTCTGCACCCGGGCTTCTGCACGCAACAGACCATCGCCGAGCCCAGGAGCACCTGCCCGATCCCCACAAGGAGCCCGGAGTAGAAAGCCCCGGCAGCGGCGCCCAGGTGGAAGTGCGCCTTCACCGTAGATCCCAGCGAGACGCATCTTAATCCAACGACAACTTCGCTCAGGGCGCACACGAAGAGGAGGGCGCCGGAGCACACGGTGCACAGTCCTTTCCCACTCAACTTCATTATATCCCACCTCTGCCGCTCTCGATTCCTCTCCCTCCTTCTTCATCCTCCTTCGTGCTCTCCTCCGTCTCCTCTGGAAACACTCTCACGCTGGGACATCATCTGCCGGTGACTCCTCCGGTTCAGAGCGGGCGATCCTCGCCGCTGCGGCGTCTCTCTCGCATCCCCGCCGCTTAACAGGAACCTATAAATAATTAATGTCAGCAAAGCCGTTCCCCTCAGCAGCTATCGATAATCCACACGCAGCCAATGCTCGCCGTATCCCACGTCCAGGTGCTCCTCTGAACTAAAGTTCTCCTCGTTTTTGAACCCCTGCAGGAACAGAGGAGCCTGTCGGCTGGAATGCAGTGAGGTGGTTTTTGTGGCAGAAAGGGAGGAGATCATAGGGTGACCAATGAGCCAGCAGCACTCAAACTCTATAGTAGGGGGTCCAGTGTTCCCAGACACTAATGGCTAAAAAGCAAAATGAAGTTCAGCAGAAAAGTGAACTTTTGGTTGGTGGTCAAATCAACCATTAAACCATAGAAACTGCTAGGGAAAAGAACCAACCAATTTGGGTTTAATTTGATAATCAAGTTTCTAGCAGTAGTAGTACAGCAAAAATATATCACCAAGTAAAATCATGATCTCAATTTTAATACAATTTCCACATGTGAAAACAGAAAAAATGCAAAAACATTTAGGTTAAACGAGATTTTTAAGCAGATTTTAATGACTTTTTTGCAATTTTACTATCATGTGTCAAGCAAAATTGATATTTAAAAGTATATTGACATTTTTAGGACCAAGAACACTTAGGTCT
This sequence comes from Characodon lateralis, assembly GCA_036250325.1. Lineage (NCBI taxonomy): Eukaryota > Metazoa > Chordata > Actinopteri > Cyprinodontiformes > Goodeidae > Characodon > Characodon lateralis. Next base: position 11,869 of record JAHUTJ010051695.1, read on the forward strand.
CAGACAGATTAGCCTAACTCAAGTAATGTATTTAAATGTAAAAAGTAGACATTTTCAACAACACTTAGGTAAAGTGCACTTTAAGAGTTACTTTAAAGGATGAAAATTAATCTCATGAATCTCCTCAAGAACATAGAGCAGCAATAGACAGAATCTACCATAGACAAATCTACAATCTCCACATCTCAGTTTTCACAGTCAATTGAATTACTGAAATAAATGAACTCCTCAATAATATTCTAATTTGAGCCATGTGACCCTTAGTATCAAATCTTGCAATTTTTCTGATCTTGGAGAAGACTTTTGGAGATTTGGTGTGAAGGCATGTATCATTCTTATTGTACTCAGTGAGCAGAGGGTTTGTCACGGGATCCTTCCATATCCCCAAGCACCCATAGGCAGCCTGTCCTAGCACAGCAGCCCCTCCCAGCTGCATTTGGAACAGAAAGTGATCACTCCACTTCTCTTAGACTCAAAATAAGTTGTGCACGTTTGGCTGCTTAGCCAAACGAGAATATTTGTGTTTAGAAGGTTGGAATTGTGACATAAGAACAAAAGAGTCAACAGACCAAAGTTCATTTGTGGTTTTATACATATTTCCGATGTTTTTTTTTTTTTTTTTTAATTTTTGTCTTTTCCATAAATTGCCAAATAGGTTATGT
>JAHUTJ010051696.1:0-12526 GCA_036250325.1 Characodon lateralis
TGCTTTATGGGAGGAATTTGTTCCTGAATGGGATGTGGAGGGGATGATTTGAGGTGTGAATGGCTTCTTGTCATGTCTGCAGTAGAAGCCATTCAGACGGTTGGCCAGGAGACAACTCTGTTCAGGAAGGGTGGAGGGGAGTGACCCTGAAAAACTAGTCAATGCATTTGTTACTTCAAGACTGGACTATTGTAATTCTTTACTATCAGGATGTCCACAAAATGTTATGATTAGGGTCTGTTTGTTTGCCTGTCTGTCTCTGATCCTCTGTGTGCAGAAGCAATCTAGAACATTATTTTCACCTGCTTCTCCACTGCAAGCACCCTAATCATGCCTCCCTCACTCCACCTGTTGTCCTGGCTTTACATGCTTTGCGCCGTCTGACAAACAGTGCCAGATTATCGAAAGCCTTGTGTGAGTAAATGTCCAGCGTACCTAACCCTGCCTGGCTGCCTGATCTTGATCTCGTTTCTGCCTCCTGGGAAGGAGTCTCAATCCCAGTATCTCAAATCCTCTGTGACATCATCCCGCTGTCACCAGCCTACAGCCCCAAGGAGCCGAAAATCAGCATCCTTACTCTTTCATGGATTCTGAAAAAGTTAGTGGCTTTTTCTTTGAGCTTCAGCTTGCCCATAGTTCTCTGCTCAGCCACTAACCAACCTGTCTGCCCTCAGAGGTCCCTGGTCTTGCCGTTGGTGGCTTCCTGCCAATCTACCTCTACAGATCTCAAACTTTTAAACTTTCTTCTGTTGTGTCCGGCTGAAATTTCAGGTCCTTTTTCAGTTCGTTAAACAAAATGCAGTTAAAAGCCTTCAGCTGATCCAAAACACTGCAACAAGAGTTCTGATGAAAACTGAAAGAAGAGATCATATTTCTCCTATCTTCGCTTATCTTTATTGTCCCCCTGTTAAATCCATAATAGAATTAAAAAATCTCCTTTTCACATATAAAGCCCTTAATAATCAAGCTCCATCATACATAAGATATATGATTATCCCACATGTTCCTGCTACATTCTCCTACTACACTCCAATTTTGTGTTATTTGCTGTTTTAGCTTTTAACTTTGTGTTCTCTCACTGTGTTTCTTGCTACAACTGGCCTGGCTCTGTGTTTACCTGTTACACCTTCCTGGAGAGGCGCATTGGCTGAACTGCTGCTGCCAGCAGCTTAATTCTTTCCTTCTACAGATGATACACTGTGTTTTGCAGTATGCTCTCTCTTTCATACTCTAGACTTAAAAACTGGCTCAGAGCATATCTGTTTAGTTGTCTTTCTCTCCTAGATAAGTCTAAGAAGCCACTACTGCTTTTAACGTTTTACTTTACTTTTACATAAATAGTACTCCTAGATTAGTGCCTCTGTGTTATTTTCTCCTCTGGTTTGTCAAACCCCCAGTCGGTAGTGGCAGATGGCTGCTCACACGGAGCCAGGTCTGGTTCTGCTGCAGGTTTCTTCCTGTTAAAGGGGTGTTTTCCTTTCCACGTTTGCTACATGCATGCTCAGTATGACACAGTGCAAGCGACTATCCACTGTCGCTACATGCTCATCCAGGAGTAGTGAATCCTGCAAGTCACTGACTTGATGCAATCTGCTGGGTTTCCTTAGAAAGAAAACATTTGAACTAATTTGAATAATAAACTTAATCCGACTGCACTGTTTGATAGCTAGGATTAATTGGGATGGATGTACCTGAATTGAAATCTGTATGATTCGATAGAATTGACTTTGTAAAGTGGCTTGAGACGACATGTATTGTGAATTGTCAGTCACTCAGTCAGTCATATTCTACCGCGTCTTCCATAGGGGAAATGCGGGGAAGCTGGTGTCTATCTCCAGCAGTGTGTTGTGAATTGGAGCTATATAAATAAAACTGAAATGAATTGAATCAAAACCTGCCAAACATAACCCTGAAGTAGTTGCAAAGACTTTTCGGCAATCAAAGAAGAAGCTATGTCTAACGCAAACCCAACATGTCTCATCACCACAAGAACACCATCCCCACAGTGAAACATGGTTGTGGCACGTGATGCTGTAGGGATGTGTTTCAGCAGCAGGCACTGGGAACCTGGTCTGAGTCGGGGGAAAGATTGATGGTGCTAAATACAGGGATATTCTTGAGCAAAAACCCAGGTCAGTCTGCCTGTGATTTGAGACTGGGATGGAGGTTCACCTTCTACCAGGATAATGACCCGAAGCATACTGCTAAAGCAACAATGAAGTGGTTAAAGGGGAGGCATTTAAATGTATTGGAATGACCTAGTCCAGACCTCAGTCCAACTGAGAAAATGTTGTTAGATTTGAAGACTGCTGTTCATAATCAAAAAACATAAAACATTAAGGAGCTGGAGCAGATTTGCCTTGAGGAATAGGCAGAAATTCCAATGGCAAGATGTGGCAAGCTCCTAGAGAGTTATCTAAAGCCACTTGCTGCTGTAAATGCTGCAAAAAGTGGCTTTACAAAGTACTGACTTTAAAGAAGGGTGAACAGTTATGCACGCTAAAGTTATCCCATTTGTTGTTTGCTTCACAGTAGAAAAACAACACCTTCAAAGTTGTAGGTATGTTTTATTAACGAAAGGGTGCAAAATCTCAAACAATCCATTTTAATTTCAGGTGGTGAGGTAACAAAATATGAAAAATGCCAAGGGGGCGAATACTTTTGGAAGACATTAAAAATATAGAATGCATCTCAAGAGAAGGAGTAAGCGTTTAAGCATCACATTAAAAGAAACATTATAAACAAAGGTGAGGGTGATTGAGCTCTACAAACTCACTGCCATAATGACATCTGTTTACTACAGGTAAAGGAACCATGACTGATAATTACTCAACAGAACTTTAAACAAATTTAAACAATCCCATTGACATCATTCAAGTGAACATATAACGTATAGTTTTAAAGTAGTGACATATAGTTCACATTCTGTGATGTTTTATTGTTAATTGTGATTTTAATTGGATAAAAGTATCCATCAAAACAAATCAAGTACTGGATTCTGTGCACATTTAATTTATTTATATTCACTCCTATAGGATGATCAGGTAGAGACAGTGGACAGGTGCTTGCACTGACCTTGTAGCAATTCCCTCATACTGAGCATGCATGTAGTGACAGTGGAGAGGAAAACTCCCTTTTAACAGGTAAATACCTCCAGCAGAAGCTGGCTCAGTGTGAGCGGCCATCTGCCATGACTGACTGGGGGTTTGAGAGAACAGGTGCTGTTGTGGTCATTCATTTTGGTCGGACAGACCAACTAGGCTGTGCAGTTCGACATGGACAGCTCAACTAGTGTCGGAACTCTGACGTCACCTGGGATTATAAAACCCTCAGAAACCAAATTTTTGTTGCCATTTCCAGCATGTTATTGGTACGACACAATGGAGGCGCATATCTTGAGAGACAAAAGCTCGCAGGCGAACCTTTCCTCCACATGGCCATTCCCGGAGGAGCTTGACTGTCTGATACAAGAAGGTTAGAAGATTCATATAACAATCAAAGACCCCGCCGACACCCGGCGCAGTTGAAAACCCACAGAGGTTTGATTTCCAAGGGGACCCCCTGCAACGGTACCTCATATTTTCCCCATTTTGGACGGATGAGAAGTTTACCGTTTTTGAGTTGACCACGGACGCACCCTACGGCCAATCCTCATGCCAGTAAAGAGAAGAAGTCAACATCAAAATAATTTTGTTCTTTTTATATTTAATCAGATAGGTGTATTTAGAGGTTTGGGCAGGATGAGGCACCAAACTTATGGTGGTATAAGGTGATTTAGAAACAACAGTAGTTAATCCAAGGTATCAACTTGTTGCATGCAATACTAATTAAAGTGTTTTATGCTGAGCTGTGTTTGATTTCCTGTGTAAGTGTTTTTTGATCACAGAGCACGAATACGATCAGCAAGGTGTGTGTATTGTCAGGCTGATCCCAAATCAGCCAGTAGTTAGAAGTTGGACTTTTAAAAGTTTTTCATTCAAAGCAGCTGCGGTCCGAACCTCGTGGCCTGACCATTTATTTTGTCCCAGTTTTATTACTGGAGATTTTCCACTGAGTTCCTTCCTCAGAGTTTTATGACCCTTTGTTTGAGATTTAGGGCAACCGTCTACAAGCTCACTGCCGCAATCGAGACATCAGCACACCAGGAGGGCTTCACTTTCCAAGTTAACCCAAATTGCACATTTTGTCCATAAAACTGCTGGTTTGATCTTCATAGACACTCAGTGCACATATGTTTTGTTTTATTATTTGTTAGGTAAGTTTTATTATTAGTAAGGTAATCATTTTACTCTTTTTGTAGAATAGTGCTTGTTAGTTAGGTGGAGGTTTTTGGACCAGAATAGCAATTATATCAGGGCTATATGGTTTCAATAAATGTCCACATATATAAAGAGAAGTGTTTATGTTGCGGGGGGGATCATATAGATGTTCAATAAAAGCGTATGTTGTTTACTCTGATTTATAATTATTAAATGGCAAAGTCGTCCCAGAAGGTCTGATAAGAACTGAATCAGACAATCCTGCCCACTTTCCAGTCTGTCAAACAGGATGTTATGATCCAACTGTGTCGAAGACAGCTCTGAGATCTAGTTGAACCAACACAGAAGTTTATTTTTGCATTGCTATTGAGAAAAACATCATTAAAAACTTCACTAATAAACTCTCAATTTGGTGGTGTGGTCAAAAGCCTGACTAAAAAGAATTAAAGAGATTGTCTTGTATCAAAAAGTACATTTGGTGTTAAACTGCATTTTTCATTGTCTTTGTCAAGAATGTTAGGGGAGGTAAAGGCCTTTTTGTTATGATTTGGGGTTGTTTGGTTTTTGGTTTCTGGGTTTTTGTTGGTCTTATTCACAGTTCAAGTTTTGAATCATGTTTCTGTTTGTTTTCCTGGTCATGCTTTTGTTTTGTCGTCTTGTTCATGTTTTGTCAAGTTTGGTTTTCGGATCTGGTTATGCTTTTGCTTCATGTTTTTCTAGTTTGTATTCAAGAATCTCTGTTCTTGCTCCAGCCACTTTCTATTCTGTCTGTTAATTATCTTTATCTGGTTCACCTGCTTCAAACTAATCTATCTCCTAGCTTCACCTGGTTTACTTTCCATATATACACTCCTGTTCAGTTGTTCTTCGTGGAAACATTATTCTGGTAATACTCTTGTCCTGTAGTCACGCCACACCTGTCTCGCAAGCCTGGCCATGTCTGTTTTTGCCTGTTCTGCCTGCCCGTTTGTTTTGTTCCTGCCTCTTTTGAGAGTGAATTTTTGTTAATTAAATTTTTTTACTTGCCGACATGCTGCCTTCTGGTCTGCATTCTGGGGTCCTATATTTCGCAAGCCGTAACACTTTTCTTACTTATTATTAAGGCATCCAGATTAGGTCATTTTATAAGAGTCTTGATCACTGCAATTTCAGGACCCTTGGATAAATTACCCTAGTAAAGAGAAGTACTTATTATCTGCAACATTTCAGGTGCAATACAGCTAAGGACATTTTTGAAAAATCTTGAGGGAACCAGATCAAGGCAGCAGGTAGTGGATTTCATGTCATGAACAGTTTCTATCAGAGATATATAATTCAGTTGATTGAAATAATGAAGAATAAAATGCTTGTGCATCCCTTACCGAAGAAAGATGCCTTTAATGTTTGGCGTGCCTTCAAAAGCTGAAGCTGTAATGCTGTAGATCCGGTTGCTTTGCAGGTAAAGGTACTCCAGTGACTCAGGGAGGTCAGATGGTATGTGTGTTAGCTGGTTACCAGAAAGATCTAGTGTCTAAAATAATCCAAAATAAACATCATCAAAAGGGAGCATTGTACGTAACCTGTTCCGATGGATGGATGGATGGATGGATGGAAGGAAAAGTGTTTTCTTCACTTAATAGTTTCAGATCATCAAACTAATACTCCATCTTCCTCCCACAGTCCAAAGACATGTCTGTTAGGTTAATTGGTCTCTCTAAATTACCTACAGGTGTGTGAATGAGTGTGTGCTTGGTTGTTTGTGTGTTGCCCTGCGATGGAATGGTGACCCTGTACCCCGCCTCCCGCCTATAGACTGCTGGAGAGCACCAGCTCCCCCTTGACCCACTATGGAAGAAGCAGTATAGAAAATGACTAATGACTGACTGATTTCATTTCTTAGAGAGAAAAGCTATCCAAACCATCTTGGGCCTATGTTAAAAAGAAATTGTCTTAAAATGTAAGAAGTTGTCATGCAACCAACTTTTCAGAATTGCTTTAATTCAGCCACGTTGGAGGGTTTTTATGCATAAATGTCTTTTTTAATTGTGTATTCCACAAATTCACTTCTGGAGTTTGACTTTGACTACTCCAAAGACTTTCTTTTTCAGCTATTTAAAGATAGACTTGCTGTTGTGCTTTGGATCATTGTCCTGCTGCCAAAGTTTTGCAAGAGCTTATTCAAATGAATGCGTTCATTTTTTAGAACTTAAAACTGAGTGATGCTGAAATGCTGTGTTTTTTTTTTTTTTGGCACCAGGCATAATTTTCCACATTTCTCAGAACTGGGTCAGCAGTGAGTTTGGCTTTGAACTCATGGATGCCATCATGAATTATGACCTTAACAGAGGCAACTGAGGCCTGCAGTGCTTTATTGCTCTAAGTTCTTTTGTTACCTCCTGGATGCATCATCATTGTGTTCTTGTTGGCATTCAGGTTCTGTTTATGTGATTCTTGATTCTACAGATCTGAAAGTGGTCAGTCCTGGGCACCAGTGAAACTGAACTCAGAAATGTGCTGAATAAAAGTTAATTTATGGCATAACAAGGGGTGATCATATTTTTTCTTGTGGCCAGATTGGATAAGATTTTCTTTCTTCATAAATGAAATCATTATTTAAAAACTGCAATTTATATTTACTTAGGTTACCCTGATCTGAAACATTTGGTGTGAACAAAAGCAAAAACAGAAGAAATATGGTTTACAAAACTTGTTAGCAAGCATAATCTGACCAGTGTCTCTGCAGGTCACTCACTGTGAGAGCACTGAGCTCCATCCAGGCTCCTTGGTAGACTGAGTTGAGTTTTAGTTTGTTGTCACTCAAGATCAACTTTTGTAGCTTTTGCATTCCTGTTAGGACACCATCTGGTATCAAACTGAGCTGGTTGTTCTTGATTTCTAGAATCTTCAGACTATGAGGAAGACCCATGGGCACTGCATGAAGGGAATTCCCAGACAGGTCCAGAGTTTCCAGTATACGTAACTTTCTGAAGGCATCACGGTGAATCTTCAGGTTGGTCAGTTTGTTGTAGCTGAGATTGAGCTCCGTCAGGGTATACAGCAAGGACAGGTCATTGCGGTCAATTTCAGAAATAAAGTTGTGGAGTAGCATAAGGGTCTTAGCTCGTCGAGGTAAGCCCCTGGGAACTCGTTCCAGCAAATTATTGTATAAATGAAGAGTGTGCAGTTTCTTTAAGCCCTAGCAAAAAGATATATTTAACATTCATGAGGAAAACTGTGTTTATTCAGTGAATTTAAAGATATAGATATTTTTTAGATGTACCTGGAAGGCCATTGGGTGAATAGAGCGTGAGCGCAGCTTGTTATTATGCAGAAGTAAGTATTCGAGGTTCCGCACAGAGGTGAGAGCATCTCCAGGGATGCTGCTGATAGCGTTCTTCTCCAGGTGCAGCAGCACTAGGTTGCGAGGCAAACCCTTAGGAACAACGCTCAGGTTGTTATTTGACAAATCAAGATACTCAAGGCTACTCAGCTGGCTGAAAGACAGAAGAGGAGGAAATCAGTTCTTTGATTCTATACCATCTAATTTTACACTTGATGGGCTTTGTCAAGTGATTGAAGTTGATTTCTTATTTAGTTATTATCAAGCAAACGTTTGCATTTAGACATATAGGAAAAACGTTTGCAGAAAATTAGCAGTTAAAAATATATTTTTATAAAAACGTTTTGTCTCTAACTAACCACATTGGTTGACTGGGCCATATAAACATATTTTTTGGATGTAGCTGTTTTGACAGCTGGGGAGGTGGTGGGGTTCGATCAGGATAAGGCTGGTCTTTAATGAGTAATGGAGGATGGTACATGGCTTGATTTGGAGGAGAGGCTGACTGGCTGACTGCTGGGATCTCCTCTAAGTTGACCGAGTAGGACACAGGGCATCAGGTATGCTAGGAAAACAAGGCTCTGAAGCAGAGCCTTTACTCAGTCAGGGCATAGAGGCGACTTGCTGAAATCAGCCAAACCACAGCCTTGTCCCAGGTGCTCGTCCCTTGGATAAAAGATTCCCTTCAGTTACCCATGCAGCATTTACATCCACAAGGAAGAAACTGCAGTGTTTTCTGACAGCTGGATGTACTGGCAGTCAACTAACATCTTTCCATTCAGAAAACACAGTGGTAATTCTGCTGAAAATTAGACCTTCATGCTATGGCATATATGTGAGCTGAAACCTAATGAACTAATAAAAGTAGTGCATACAGTACAGCACCTGGTTGCCATGGAGATTTATGATAGACTTTATTTTCTATTGTGTCAGTGAAAAAAGACAACATCTAGCAAATATTGCCAGGTATTTCCACCCTTGTTAAATTATAGTTTATTCAATTCTGGTTACATATTGAAAAGATGGAAGGTGACCAAACTGTTGAATATCTGCAGCTGGTGGTCATGGTTTCACAAGCAAATTGGTCCATTTTTAAAAAGCTAAAGTCTGTTGGCCCCCAGCACTGTTTATTTTGGAATATCTGAGATCTGTTTGTCAGTATTACCAAACTGCCCAGGGTACAAAATCCTGTTTGCATCATTGTGAAACCTAATTCTATAGACTTGTTAGTTGTGTAACCCATTGAGTTTTGGGCAAAAATCTGTTTCTGCAATGTGAGAAAACACATTTTTTGTTCTTTCCTTTAGTTATAAAAACATAATGGGAACATGTTGAATAAAGAAACTGGAATATTTTAATTGCTTGTTGTTGTACAGCTCACCTGAAAGTCTTGTTGTCCATGCCGTTATTGGTGAGGAGGTTGTTCTGAAGATAAAGTTCTCTAAGATTTTGCAAATTCTCAAATGCTGCTGTTGGGATTTTCTCCAGCCTGTTACTCTGTAACGTAATGAAGAATGTTTATTTATTTATTATTTAAATAAATAAACAATTTTATTAATTAAATGTCCATGTAGTAACATTGGATCAAGCCCAGCTAAGCTCTCCACAACCTTCATGATCAGAACATGTCTGGATCGAGGCAAATTAAGGAAGCCTCCATCATTGTGAAGTTTTCCATGACACTGCAACGCTCATGTACTCATCAAGTAGGTTTTTCTTCCTGCAATTATTCACATCCCAGGGGAAACTTTCCTGTGCCTCTTCTGGACACCTTTTCAGAATCAAAATCACAATCAGCTTTATTGGCAAGTTTGTACAGACAAACAATAATATGTCAACACAGCCTCACTTTGATAATTCCACCAAATAATGCAGGAAAACACAAGAAGACCATGCTCTACACTACCACCAAAATAAGTTAGCCTAAGCATTAGGCTAGCATGGCTACTCCTGTTTCAGATGTTTGACAACAAAGGTACATTTGTGCGTGCAGACCTCACCTCTTTATTCTATCCTTATTTATCCATGTAAAATATCTCACAGTCAGTTCAAAATCTCTATCTAAAGAGAGTCTCGGGTAAGAAAGCACTAGATCTTACAACAAATAAAACAGTAATAATAACGTGTGTTCTTCCAAAAAAACCACAGGACAAAATTAGCAGAAGAAGAACAATAACAACAGAAGGAGGAGATCCAGCAATTTTAACTTTGACTTGGGATTTTTTTACCCTGGGATTTTTGTGTCTCTTGTTCTATATTTTGTTCACTGTCTTAGTATGGCATTGCCTTCTCTGTCTGTTTCAGGAGAACATGTAGCCTAGTTCATTCATATACTGTATCTAAAAATCAGATATCTACAAACACTAAGTAAACAAACATTTTTTCCTACTGTGTGACACTAAATCCAGGTAAGTGTTTAGGATTACCAAAATTATTTATATTGGTGAAACTTTACATAACTTTTTTTAGTATTTGGTAGAATTGCATTTTAAACTGTATGACTTAGGTCAAACATTTTGGGTATCCTTTCACAGGTTTCTCACAATAGTTTGCTTGGTAGTTTTAGCTGAATTATTCTAACTAATTATCAGTACTATCATCCCAAACATCCTCTTAAAGGTGATCACAGCCTCCCACACTCCTCCTACCTCTGGATTAAAGATTTTCTGAGCGATCTACTACAGAGAGACGAAGTGGGGCCTCAATTCTTTCCTTCACTCAGCCTCAACACGGGCTCCCCACAGGGATGTGTACTCAGTCCCTTACTGTAGACTCTAGACTGCACCCCTTCCCACCTAGACAACTCCTTTGTGAAGGTCACAGACGACACGGTGATATGGCTCATCACAGAGGAGATGAGTCTGCACACCAGGACAACGTGGAAAAGCTATCGTCATGGTGCAATAGATACAACATGGTCCTCAACACCATAAAAACAAAGGAAATAATGGTGGACCTCAGACAAAATAGACCTGACTGTCAACCTATATGCATCAATGGAGACTGTGTGGAAAAGGTCTCAGACTTTAAATCTCTCGGTCTGCACCTGAATGAAGCCCTTACCTAGAAAGAAGGCACAGTAACGGACCCACTTCCCGGGAATCCTGAAACAAAACGACCCAGCACAGAACCTGCTGTTGTCCTTCTACAGATGTTGCGTGAAAGGTGTTCTGACCTACTGCATCCCAGACTGGTTTGCTAGCTGCACTACCCATAAAAAGACAGCACTGCAGAAAATCATCAACACTGCACAGTGGATCCCCCCCCTTCAGGAACTGTACCAGTCCCCACTGCTACATCAAAGCCTGCAGCACCCTGAAGCTTTCATCTCATCCAGCTGCTACCTTCAGGTAGGTGGTACAGGACCCTTAAAGCAAAGACAAACAGACTGAAGAACAGCACATACTTAAAGCTGTTGTGGTGCTGAGCGAAAATTAACACTTGGAGCTATGAACAATTACAATGCAATTTTAAGAGATGTTTTTATTGTTCTGATGACATCATATCATTAGTGTCAGTGTTTGACGTTTGTCTGTTTTTGTTTTCTTATGTATCTTTTTTAACTCAATTACTAGATTGCTATGTTTTTATGCTTTTTTCCCTTAATTCCTCTAAAACTTTCTTTCTGCATTGAGATCAAGGACTCCCTAAAATTGTTTTGTTGTACTTGCTAACTGCCCATGCTACCAAATTCATTGTAATGACAATAAATTTGAATCTGAATCTAATTGTGTCATCTGCATAATAATGATTCTGGATACTCTGTCACTGCTGCCATTACCCTTTGCCAACTAAGACACAAAATCGTTGCCACCACTATAATAAACTACGACCACCACATTCAACACACTGCAATCTTAATACACCCCAGAAGACCTGACCAGAAACCATCCATGTTCACTCTTACTCTTTTACATCTGGTAGGGTCTTCAGCCTGTTTAAAGGTGTCCTGAGGGTGTATTCACACTTGCCACTTTTGGTCTGCTTTAAACGGACCAGAGTTCGTTTCCCCCCTTGGTGTAGCTGCGTTCATGCAGATGTAGACGTGCTGCGTGCAGCACCTGTGTTCTGCATATTTATGCCATTATTACAGCTGCAATATTATTGTGAGAGTCAAGAGCAGCTCATTCAACACACACTTTGAGACGTTCCATTAATAATCTTGGAACCCCGACGTTCTCTACGTGCCTTGTCCCACAACAAGCCGGTAGCATTGCTAAGCAACACACAGCTTATCAGGTATGATTACCTTACAACACACACCTTGCTACCGGCTACGTTGGCTTTTTATGTCCAAATAGACGTACGCTTTTTGTAGTTGGTTCGGATCGGGCCGCTTTGTATTCAAACCATAAGCGAACCGCACCAGAGTACGTTTGGAAGCGGACCGAGACCACCTCAAAAATTGGGTCTCGGTCCGGTTGTTTGGTCCGGACCAGGGTTCGCTTGAGTGTATTCACACCTGCGCAAAAGGTCCGGACCAAGGAGATAAATGAACTCTGGTAATTTTTTTTTTTTTTGTTTTATTTAATTTTTTTTTCTTTCTGCTCTCGGTGTAGGAGGATGCTTTTTCTCTGTCTCCTGCAGCCCTCCCATATCTGCCCTGCTTCAGCTCTGTGTCTTGTCTTTTTTTTGGAGCCTCTTTTTGCACATCTTCCAAATTCTTCCAAATATGGATTTGGTCAGCTGGTCTCTCAATGCAATTGATCAAATTTTCTCGACGAGAAGACAAGGGTCGGGAGAACCCACTTGCCCGGACGGGATGTTTTTCTCTGGATACACAATGGACTCCTGGCAGAAGTGCAGGATTGTGTGTCTGTTGATAATGTCAGTCGAGGATGTGGAAGATGTGTATATAATTGGATGTTTGATATCAGGATTTCTGCTTTTTGGAGTCAGCGGTTACCTGGCATATCGAGAAATTCGGAGAATGTCAGCAGCTGTTCTG
>JAHUTJ010051697.1:0-12523 GCA_036250325.1 Characodon lateralis
TTGAACATCTCCCATGGCCTGCACAGTCACCAGATCTAAATATTATTGAGCCACTTTGGGGTGTTTTGGAGGAGCGAGTCAGGAAACGTTTTCCTCCATCAGTATCACGTAGTGACCTAGCCACTATCCTGCAAGAAGAATGGCTTAACATCCCTCTGACCACTGTGCAGGACTTGTATATGTCATTCCCAAGACGAATTGACGCTGTATTGGCCGCAAAAGGAGGCCCTACACCATACTAATAAATTATTGTGGTCTAAAACCAGGTGTTTCAATTTCATTGTCCGACCCCTGTATATCCTGAGTGCAGCTTAAAGCAGTTCTGGACTTAAGATTCTCTTTTATTTCTCTCTGTTGCATCTACTGTTTTTTGCACTGTTTACTATTCCTAGAGGTTGTCAACTTCTGTTTACATTTTAGGTTTAATGGAAACAGAGGCAGGACAAACCAAGACAAACAAAAATATCCTTCACGCTCACTGAGATTTCTAGAACAGGCAGGAAAAGTGGGGCTTTATGTCAGAATTATTTGAAGTTTGAATATTCAGTCCACACATATACACCCAAAACATGTTTAATAGTCTCCACTCGGTTTTACAAAACACTGAGGTTTTGTGATTAAGGGCCTAAGTGGATCTTAGTTGAAAGCAGATTTCATTCTTCTTAAAACAACCTCACTCTTACAAATGTTACAGCGGTTGAGGCAAATGTTGTTGTTTGCATTGAATGGTTATTTACACAGAAGTCAGTGATATTTTACATGGCAATTGGAAGTTGGAGGTTCTACGTCACCAATGACCTTCCTGTGGAAAACACTTACTAGGAACTATTTCCTGTCAGAGGGACTACATAATAGAAAAATAAGGCAGAGTAAAGATCAATAGCGTGGAGTTCACATAATAATTTAGTTTTTTCACTGCTATACTTTTCTATAATGCAGTTCCTCTGGTTTCTTTGATCGGAAATGCTTTTAGAGACACACAGATGGGAATTTTGTGGCCAACGACTGATCTCTGGTTTTTGTCAAGCGTTGATCTGCCGATACCGATTTTAGTTGATTCCAATTTTTTCTTAAAAAGATAAAAGTACAACACTGATAATAGCCTAGCCTTACCGCTGTTAGTGGTCATTAATGAATTATTTATATTAGGATAAGGCACAGTCATGTCTTGTGTGAGACAGTAGTCACTGTTTTTAAACCAAAAAGAAAACAAATACGGAGGTGATATTTGACATTTTATAGCATAGCTTATTTTGGTGGCAGCACAGTTAATGCAGGTAGATTTATTAAAACAGAAGCACAGAATGGAGCACCCAAACACGAAATTATGTTCAAGAATATGTTCAAAATAGGCCTGTTTTTGAAGAAAAACATAAGCCTAATATTTAGTTTTATCCTAATTGTCCTTGTAGTAGTGGGAAGTAGTAGTGGGAAAAAACCCTCATTGCAAACACAAAAATGGTTTGACCCGACTCTGAGTTCATTAAGCCGTTCTAGTAAACTATATAATGTTTAGTGCGCTACAGACAGAGAAAAGAAAATAGGCAACCTGCCCATCTACTCTGGGTCAAGCAGCTTCTTCATCACTTTGATATAAAGAAACAGTACCAGAGAAACACGCGCAGGTATAACCTACCTTCGGTTCGCTCTCTAATCAACGCCTCTTACTGACTACAGCTGGACCTCTCATCGCACTAACAAACTTAGCAGTTTCTGTCAAAGAAACATGTATTTACTGGTGAGAGTTAAAATACAAATAGCTATTGTTTGGAGGCAGGTAAAAGTTAAAGACTGCTCTGCTTCGTGACTTGCTCTATATTTATGTCGCTACTGGATGCGTACTCACCGCTGCCCCTGCACACAGGATTTGTGGCTGGAGGCAAATTAAATGAAGATACTGCCCTAGGGCCTCAACTGTTAAAGGAAGGTTCAGCCTATGAACCCATTTGGAGCTTAAATCTAACTGTCACACAAGCGAAAGCCTAAAATACAATGATTTGAACCACCAAGCACATGGAAAGACATCAATTCAACAAATTTATACATATAAAAATGTAATTTAAACTGTAAATGGATATGTCCGATGAAATAATTTGTCTTTATCTTAAGTAAATAAAAAAATTATTTTTTTATCCAATTATCAATTATTTCATACTTTCTTATAGTTTTACTTTATGATCATGTGCTGCAGACATTTTTTTTCCTCCACCTTACAAATCAAAATCACTTAGCAGTGCTAACAGTACTACAGATAAGGTGACTGATCTGCAGCTGAGTTGCTGTGCAGGTTAACCAGTCACATGTTAGGATATATTTGTTGATATTAATTAATTAATTAACATTAATCACATTCCTTCTAGTTACAGAATGCCATGGGTGGGGGACCATTCGAGATTATCATGTCCTGAGCCCAGGAAACGCTGCCATCAGGCCTGCTCTTTTGCAGAACATTACTTCAAACATCCTGAACTTCCTTTCATATCAAACAAATAATACAGTGTCTTTTGAATGCCCAACATGGAAGTAGCAGTAAAGAGATTTTGGGTCATTTGATTATTTTTTTCATATGGATTCAAAATAGATTCTTGCACATTATAATTTCCTATAAGCTGCATGTGTCTGTTTATTAGCATACAAGGAGGATTAGTGGTGTAAGTGATTCATCTTTAAAAGTGAAACTAATTAAAACAGCTTGATATGACTGCAAGCTGTCATTCCACTTTGCTTAATAGCCAGCATTAGACAGCTTACAATCTATTTATTCTTTTGTCTGTCTGGACAGGTAGGGACTTCTCTGGCTTTGCAATTTATGTAAAAAAATAAATGTCTGCTTGTGGGAAAGTTTGAGCTATAAAATCAAGGACAAACATAATAAGCACTCTTCTCGTCAGATGATTACACTTTAATATTTTTTGCCATCTTCCTCTCAAGAATGACTCAAGGGGGCTATAATGTGATGAAACTAATTCTGCTTCATCTCCTGCGTTTCGACTGATGATCTTGCAGGATGATATTCGTTCTCCCCTTTAGCTGTGTTTTAATTTACACAGTCTGCTTTGACACTGGTCACAGTCATTTTTCAAGTGTTCAATCTCAAACTCTCCTATTATATACGAGAGGTAATATTCACCATATGGCAACAGCGTGCTCTTTGGTGTCAGATTTCCCATAAAGAGTGACTTCACTGCCTCTTGAGAGGAATGCAAGCTAATTGGTGCAGCCCTCTCTTGGATGAGTGCTATCAGAGGACGCAAGGCTCTTACTGGAGGGAGTTGCTCTTTGCAATCAAAAGAAAATTGTAGAGCGCATGGTGCAGAGGCATCAGAATATGCCCGCAGATGTGCTGCCTTCAGAGCGCATTACTATGTGTAGTACAGAGATATGCTGCAAAGCTCCCTGTCTTGATGTTACCCACAATTGATTTGAAGACTTAAGACTTGATGACTACAAGGATCCACAAAGATTTTCTTTGATTAAATAAGGTGAAATGATGGTAAGAAGAGAGAAGAGTGAATGAGGAAGTTGATGGACCAAGTGTTAAAAAGCAGATATACGCTGATTGGAGTTTTTTTTTTTAAACAATTTAGATTTTTGTAAAGATGTCCTGCTGATTTAATTATTTAGTTATGTGTTTACAACTTAAAGGGTGAAACAGTTGAAAGACAGCACCAGGTTGCAGATATTTCTGTATCCTTGGAAATCTTCAAATGATGGTGTTCAGGTTGTTTGCAAATAAAAATAAGGAAAAAAAAAGCAATAAGCAAGAAAGATTGTAGCCCACAGTTTTTTGTGGTACACTTCAATGCATTAAACTGCACCAAATCAGAAGATTATCATTTTTATTTTCTGGACGAACTTAATTAATGCTCACATACTGTCTGACTATTAAAAAAACTCACATTTGCAATGTGTTATATTGTTAAATATTGGAACTCAATATAAATCACAGCTTGATGCTCAAAGCATAAAACTATTAAATCTTAATTTAAATATGTCCTGTGATGGCAAAGTAAACTGGACTTAAATTTGTCACCTGTCTGGGGCGCAGCACGTGGCGTAGGGATAGAGGTGCGACCCATACACGAAGGCCTCAGTATTCTATGCAGCCCTCTCAGGTTTGAGTCTTGAGCCCAGAGACCTATTCTGATAGTCTTCCTCCTCTCTCTATCCCACATGTCTGCCTACTTGAAAAAATAACAAAAATAAAGGCCACTAGTACCACAAGAAGAAAAAAATTGTCACCTGTCTATTTGGGAACAGGTTCTTTGAAGGACAACCTCTACTTGTTACTGAGAACAATAACTTCCAGCATTAATTTTCTTTTACTTGATATTTCTCTGACTTTTAAATGCTTAAAGCAATTAGCTGCTTAGATAGATAGGAGGTTAGCACTCTTGCATTACTGGAACAAAAGGATTTTAATCCCAGACAGGACCTTTCTTCATAGAATTTGCTTGTTCTCCTTCTCCATTGGTGGGTTTTCTCCAGGTACTTCATCTTGTTTTTCGGCAACTTAAATCAGATCAGATGCTCTAATTTGCCAAAAGATGATGTGAACATATTTTTTCCATAAGACATATATGAGAACATTTTCTTTAGTGCAGAAATAGCAAAAATGACATAATGGCACTGTTTAAAGCTTTGAAGAAAACACTTTTATATGGATTGTGGGTAAGAACTTAATGGCTAAAATACTTACCAACGAAATATTTTAGCTACAGTTATGGCTAAATAAACATTTCTTTGACTGTCGATAAAAGATGAAAAAAGGTGCTGCTAATGAACTGATTAGCGTATTATCAGCAAATGTGACCTCCTGTAAAGCAGGGGTCTGGTAGTTTGCTGGTCTCGAGCATCATTGCTTTATTTACCAACGTTATCACATATCGCATGTTTTCCTCTAATGTCCTTTGTACAGGTGAAAGCAAAGTAAATATGTTTGGCCATATTGGACAGCACCACGATTGGTAAAAAAAAAAACAAAAAACTCAGCATGCCAACAAAAATATATAATTCCAACTTTAATGCACGGTAGTGGAGGGGTGATGATTTGGACCTGATTTTTTAGCTGGGTACATTACACTCCTCTGGGTTTCACAGTTTTATAGAGTGAACATTTGAAGCCATCTGTGTGACAACTAAGGCTTGACCAAATTTGGACCATCAACAGAACAATGATGCCAAACATATCTGTAAATCTACAACAGATTGTCTGAAATAAAAGAAGTAAGATGTTGCACTGGCTGAGCCAAAGTGCAGACCTGAAGCTACTAAATTGCTGTGTTGTGCATAAAGAATGTCTGCAAACCACAATGAACTGAAGTCATGTTTTACAGGTGATTGGGCCAAAATTCCTTCACTGAGATGTGAGTCTGATAAAGTCATACAGAAAATGACTGCTTGAAGTTATTGCTGCCTAAGGTAGTTCTGCAAGCTGCTGAATCCTGGAGCAAACTTAGCTTTTTCCATGACTGTATAAAGCTGTAAGAAGACTGGTGTGCATTTGGGGAAAAATTGTTGAGGAGATAAATAAAACATCACCTTTGAAGGAGCATTTCATTTGGAAAAGCAATTTGTGAAAGTTTTGTTATAAAACGTCCAGCATAAACAATACTTGGTTTACTGTAAACTTAGCTTTTTATTTTGCTTCAAATTCATTAGTTGTAATTATAAATAATCACAGTTTTTTTTAATGCAGCAGTTTATGATGAATGAAGAATAAAATCATTTTGTGGGTAAATATGCTGCAAAACACATCAGTTTTAATCACGTTTTTTTTTTACTTTTCAATCATAACATAAAATAACATTTTATTGTGACTAGTTAAATTCCGCTTTACGTCTCTGAACTGTATTTGGAGGCCAATGTTTTTTACCTAACGGATAAACATATATAAAAAGTATTATCTAAAATTATTATTTATTGCCTCTAACAGCTAACATGGGCAAATGCTTTATCCTGGGGCATTTAAATACACAGGATGTATTTGCAACATGTTAGGCTAACTGGATCTTTAATGATGTAAAAATATAAAAAGATTACTGTTAAAAATAATTAAAATGCAAACAATTTGCACAGTGTGATAATTTGCACCAATACAAGATGCTTCAGAGGGCTGAGTTGGAGAAATATGAGCTCACGTTTAAGTTAATTAGGTGATGCAAGCAAGCTGTTACAAACAGCTGCGTATCAGGGTTTATATCGGCCTGTGGAAAGCAGAAGTTTGCTCAGGTATGAAGAGGTTTAATATTCTGAAACCCAATTACACTTGCCCTTATATTGCATTATATATGTCTATTGAATCAACAAAGTCAGCCTATGAATCTTCTCACTTTTCCTGACTCAATGAAAAAACTTTGCCTGCATTACATAATATGTGTGAAACTTTTTGTTCATTCTTACTTACACCATTGTTAGACTGTAGCAGCTTGTGAGCCTCTATTGAGTTCAAAATAAAAAAAAAAAAAAAGGTTTTTGAAAAACAACACCGCAATGAATTCAAAATATATAAATAAAAAACACCCTTTTTATCTCGAATCTGAGGTGGATTTCACGGTTTTTGAGTTTTTTTGTATTATGTGATAAAGCAAACCGCACAGGGGTTAGCTGTTAAAGGTGCAGCCATATTGACCAGGCCAACCTGTGAATGTGTGGGTGACAGCCCCATGATCAGTGAATGAGTGCGAGGAAATTGGCCAGTGCCCAGGAGGAAAGGGAAAAAGGTCATCCTGTGAAATGTCATATTTGAGACACACTGTAGCATTTCCTTTTCTCATCATGGGCATCACCCACCACCCCATCATGCTTAGGTGGCCTGTTGGCCTCATCACAGATATCAGCTGTAATAAACTCAAATATTTTAGCTGAATGAAGAAGAGAAGATCCCCCTGACCTGCTGATTGGTGTGAAGCGAGAAATGTCGGCTCTGTCACTATTCTCCCCTGGGGAAATGGAGATAGGTGTCTGATGATAGAGTGTCAGATAGCATGATATTGCGTTTTCCCAAAAGCACCCAGGGAACATGATGAAGACTATAGTGGCTTCTCGCATGGGCAGACCTCATTGTGGGAAGCTCCTTTTATCTTAAAATACAATCAGCAGGTTGTGAGTAGAAATGTATGGCCTTTCAGGAGACAAGAAGCCTTGGATATCCACAGCGGCACACATACACACACAAACACTTACTGTGTTTTCTCTTTTATCCATATTGACTCTTCATACTGTATTAAATTTATTGATTTCCCATTCCTGCTCTCATTTCCTAGTTATCTCCAGGCCCTCCGTTGCAGATATCAATCTGTGAGCTGGCAGTGATTTTAAGCAGCGACACACCTGAGTAATAGAGCAGACACTGGTTGGGTTGCACACTCGGGTGTGTGCGCAGTCACACGGCTTTGCTTGGTAGGCGTGGACCAAATACAGTGGAATTGCATTATTGCTGATGTATGGTTTTTGCTCGGGGCAGTGCAGTTCTCCTTCCGCGCTCCAGCTTTATCAAAGGGAAGGAGGCGAACAAGGCAGGGGGAAAAAAGGTAAAATGCAGACAGGCTTTGTCTTCATTGTTGACATTTAATCAGCCCAATACTGAGCCTGCTTGGAAGGAATCACTGCTGTGTGAAAGATTGCCTCGCCGCCATTGCTTGTCTTGCTTATTGGCTTAAGTAAAATAGAAACGGTGAAAGATAGTGTCACATTGTCAGGTTTTTCCCAGTGTTGTTTTGTGAGGGAGAAAAGCAGAGTGGGAATATAAGTGAGACCTCCATTAACCTTTTTATTTTCAGCTAGCAGTATCTCTTCCCTTCACTGATATCAAGAAACCACATCTCTAACACTCTCACTGTTCTGTCACTCCAGCACCAACCACTGAGGACGCCTCCGTCTCATCTTCCGTACCCAAAACCACCCCGTTGTTCACAACCACCACAGTACCCACCCTGAGGGGGCAGGGCGATACCACTGGAGCGGGAGCTGATCCGAGAGAGGGAAGAATACTTTACGAGGATAACCATGGGTCCATCACGGCTGAGCCCACAGTGCCCGAGCTGCCCCCAATGCCCCGCCGTTTCTGCGAGGCAACCAGGAGGAGAGCCATTGACTGGCCCCAGACACACACCGGTACCACTGTGGAGAGACCGTGCCCCAAAGGAACCAGAGGTAAGTGGGTCTTTTCTACATTTACTTTGAATATTGATTTTTCATAAAGTGCTTTGCACAATGTTTTCTTAAGTCTCAACCATTAACCTCTGGGATTTCATCAGGATTTTTATGATGCACCAACACATTTGTACATAATTGTGAAGGAAAACGTTTTCATGGTTTTCAACATTTCTACTCAATAAATATCCACAGCCTGTTTTCAGTTTTGCACAATAGCTCATTATTATTGTCTTTGGATAAAGAGCCTCTGAAATTTAAGTTTTGCCACAAAATCTAACCAGCTTGCTGTCTGTCAAACAAAAGCATCCCTGTATGGTGTGTTCAGGGTGAGGGTCAGTGTTTTCTGTGTTTTTTTTCTTTTGACCAAAAAGTTTATATTCTTCCAAGAATATATTCTTGTTGTGTCCTCTACATAGCTTGTGGGTAAACCACAAATTGGCCTCCATATTGCAATTTTAACAATGGAGTTCTTCTTGTCTCTTCTTGTTTGACTCCCAAAAGCCAGTAAGGGTCCATATTTGTGGAATATACGACGGTTATTTTTCTAGGTTTTCTGGGTTTTTGCAGCTCCTCCATAGTTACTATGGGTGTCATGGCTGCTTCCCTAATTAAGAACAGTAATATTAATCACAATAAGAATTTTATTAAAGGTATTGGCCTTGATGTTAGAGATACCCACTTTTCTTTTTTGGTAAATGTTTTTATAAAGTAGATTCCCATATAAAAGTGTATAACTTTAATGATTGTGAAGAAGTGTGGCAGCTTTAACAAGATTAAAACCCTTTTCATTAAATCATTAAATTTTCATGCATAAAAGTAGGAATTTATAAGCTTACCATTGCACTGTTTCAGACTTAACTAGCATAAAGTCATTTGAATAAATCCTCAACAAATCTATGATTTACATCAGCGCCATACAAACCCCTTTTTAAACCCCTCAAATTCCTTTAACTATGATTAAGTTTACCATGTCCTTATTTGTTAACAATGGATGAAAAAAACCCTGGACATGTGCAAATTAGCATGAATGTCTGACATTGTTTCCTCTATGCTTTTAATTAAACAATTTTTTATGAGAAAGGAAGCATAGTTTCCATGAGCTGTAAGGGTACAAATTAATTAGTACTGTATGTTAAACCTACTCAGTCCTTTTGCATCTCTCTAAATTTGAATGACATCAAAAAGTTCATTTGTTTCAGTAATTTATTTCAAGGTTTGCTGTCATAAACGAGTTTGTTTTTGAGGGCCCGGATAGGGCAGGTGGGTCCAGTCTGCAGTGTGAAAGCCAGAGCGGAGCAGACGAAAGCGATGCGGAAGCGCCTGCCCGCCTTGGAAGGGAGAGACTCGGTCAAGTCAGATGGCTTTTCCGGGCCCCGACAAACCTGTCGGCAGGCCTGATAGAAAAAAAAAATAAAATTATTAACTCTATAACTATATATGGATTTTCAACACACAGTGCTCATTCATGTTTCTTTTGATAATTATGGGTTGTAGCTAATGCAAAAACAAAATTCTGTTAATCTGAAAATTTTAATATTGCATAAAAACCAGTAATGAGTTTTTAATACTGAAATGTCTTTTACTGGAAACTGCGTGCATGTTCTGTAACAGTATGTTGGGATTTTTGGAACGTTCTGCAAGCATTAAATTCAACATGAGTGAATACTTGCAAAAAAACTATACATTTATCAGTTTGGACATTAAATATCTTGTTTGTGTAATGTATTCAATTGCATATAGGTTTCACAGGATTTGCAAATAATTGCATTCTGTTTTTATTTAAGTTTTAAGGGTTGTAAAACCAAAAGACATTAAAAGATTTGTTGTCAATATATCAAGCTTCCAGACCTCTCAGGTCTTCTGGTTCAAGTCTTCTCTCCATCCCAGAACCAAACATAGAGAAGCAGCATTCAGTTCTTATCTTGATTTCTGAATGAAGTTCAAAGTTGACTTACCCCCTATAGAAGACAGCAGACTACCTCCCTGGTGAGTCAGGGGAGTAAAACCCCTATCACCTTATTGCTCCTTTCAACGGAGATGGCTAAACGGCGCCTTAATCCCACCATGAACTATTTTGTGACTCTTTTGAGTCTATTGACTGCCTGTTGGACACTGACATTGTCATAACAGACCACATTTATAAATACATTTTTATTGGTCTTAATAATCTCAATATTAAAATTTTCATAGAAACTGCAATTTGTTTTATATTAGCTGCAAGCTAGATTAATTTAAATAATAGAAATAAATGCATGAAATATGTCACTCTCTGTATAGTTAATGTATATAAGTTTCACTTCTGATATTCTAATTCACTATGATGCACCTGCTCAACGGTGTCACAGCAGGAATATAAATTACTAAGCTTCCGCTCAAAACACCTATATAAATTGAAGTACTCGTACTCGTCGTCTTCCATTTATCCGGGACCAGGTCGCGGGGGCAGCAGACTCAGCAGAGACGCCCTGACGTCCCTCTCCCCAGACACCCCCTCCAGCTCCTCCGCGGGGAGCCCAAGGCGTTCCCAGGCCAGCCGAGAGACATAGTCCCTCCAGCGTGTCCTGGGCCGTCCCCTGGGCCTCCTCCCGGTGGGACATGCCTGGAACACCTCCCGAGGAAGGCGTCCAGGAGGCATCCGGTATAGATGCCCGAGCCACCTCAACTGGCTCCTCTCGATGTGGAGAAGCAGCGGCTCTACTCCGAGCCCCTCCTGGATGGCCGAGCTCCTCACCCTATCTCTAAGGGAGTGCCCGGCCACCCTACGGAGGAAGCTCATTTCAGCCGCTTGTATCCGGGATCTCGTTCTTTCGGTCATGACCCAAAGTTCATGGCCATAGGTGAGGGTAGGAACGTAGACCGACCGGTAAATTGAGAGCTTCGCTCTTCGGCTCAGCTCTCTCTTCACCACAACGGACCGTGCTTGGCCCCACGTTATTTCATCTTTTAAAATAGAAATGGTTTAATTGTTTAATTAGTACTGAAAAGGTCATTGAAAGGAGTAATTGGATATGGACATAATTTCCTGCCCAAATCAGAATATTGTATAGCTCAACCAATGCCTGCTTGAAAATAAATAATTGTGTGTTATGATTTGGTATTTTTTGGTTTTGGGCTTTTCCAATTTTTGTTCTCAAAGTTGAGTTTTGGAATCTCTTTCTGTTTACTGTTTTAGAGGTGGTGCTGTAGTTGTTTAGGTTTGTTTTCTTGTGGATTTTCAGTTCATACTGCTTTCAGGTTTATGTTCTGTTACTGTTATGTTTCTTAGGGTTGATTATGTTCTTGAATTTCTGTTTCTTTTCCAGTCGTGTTTTGTCTTCACTCCCTGCATCTGTTAGTCATAGCAAACAGCTTTATTCAGCCCACCTGCACCATGTAATCAGTCTTCTCGTTTCACCTGTACCACGCTCCATATGTACACAATCATTCTGTTTATTCCTCATGGAAACGTTACAGATCACTTCACTCTGTTATTATCTTGCCTCCATGTCTGTTTTTGACACCACCTGCTGAAGTGAGTTTGATTTATTAAATCAGTTTACTAACCACATATGCTTCCTGCTCGTCTGCATTCCGGGTCCTCCGTTACACCGAACCTGACCATTTGTCAGAGCTTTAATCTTCAAAGAGACACCAGACAGGGCTGTCCATTCTCTCCCTCTCTATTTGATATTTTTATTGAACCGTTATCAGCTGCAATTTGACAAAATAAGGACAAACATGGGAATAAAACGATCAATATAACCTAAACAATTTGTTTATATGCTGATGATGTGTTGCTATTTTCTGAAAACACAAACTCGTCATCCAGAGACAACAACCATAATAAAAATATATTTTTGAAAATTCCAGACCTTTCTATCAACCGGAACAGATCAAAATCTTCCCTATCTTCCCTAGCATTCATCTCAGCTCAACCATCCCTTTACAGGTGGGGAACATCAGAAACTTGGACATAAATATTTCCACCAGGCTGAACAAGCCGAAAAACTGAATTACACCCTATTTATCAATATATATATAAAAAAGAAAATCTCACAAGGTGGAAAACTCTCCCTCTTTTTATCTTGGCAAAAGTCTCTGTACTCAAAATTATTGTCTTAAAATGAACTATATTTTTTCTATGATTCTAGTTAAACTGTCCCAGACTTGATTAAAGACATTTAAACTCTAGCATATGAAATTTGTTTTGAACAAATAAACCTCCACATACAGTATAGACCAAAGGTTTGGACACACCTTCTCATTCAAAGAGTTTTCCTTATTTTCATGACTATGAATATTGTAGCTTCACACTGAAGGCATCAAAACTATGAATTAACACATGTGGAATTATATACTGAACAAAAAAGTGTGAAACAACTGAAAA
>JAHUTJ010051698.1:0-12517 GCA_036250325.1 Characodon lateralis
GTATATGTCATTCCCAAGACGAATTGACGCTGTATTGGCCGCAAAAGGAGGCCCTACACCATACTAATAAATTATTGTGGTCTAAAACCAGGTGTTTCAGTTTCATTGTCCAACCCCTGTATGTATTGCCGACCTTTGTTAGAAACACAAACAGAAGCATGTGTAAGGTGAGCAATAATTGTGTATTTGTCTATGTATTGAAAGGTTGAAAAATTAATAAACTCTTACAATTGGTTGACCATTTTTGAAGGTAACCATGAATTAAAATGCAAACTGTAAAAAGAAAATTTGTTAAGATATTATGGGATACTTTACTAAAAAGTATCTTGCTGGTACTGCATAATCCAGTAGGAGTTATTTTATTAACATAAACAATTTGGTATATGTGCCATATGCCATTAAAACTTAAATTCTCTGAGAAATCTAATACTTTATGGCCATATTTCAAATATATACCTTGTTATAAAAAAAAAAATTCCTGCAAGCAGTTAAAAGACTGGACATTACTTTTGCGGACATTTCTGTCCGGGGATGTCTGTTGCACAGTTTGAGAGAGTTAATTATGTTTAGTGGCAAATTTTACTTTTTGGAGCAAACCTTCTAAAATTGTTTTCTCTAAAAAATATAAAACATAAAAAATGCCATTATGGAGCAAACAGCATCTGAAAAAGCAAAGCGAGGGGGTGCATGCTAGTAAAAGCAGGGCTGACCATAAAATCACGTGTACTGCACTTGCCATGTTACAATAGGAAATAGAAGCAACATGTGAGACTGAAATATTGGCCTACTACTAAGAACTATGTAAGATTAAGAGATGGAATGTGAGCAGAGAGAAAAAAGCAAGAATACTCTTGATATATACGTGAGAAAAAAAGGGCAGCGGCATCTGCGAGATACAGTTTTCTTTAGGGCATAAGAGGGAGCAGAACAGAGGATGATAGGAAATGATGTCTGCAGTATTGTTGGCAGTGGTGTGATGGGAAGAGAAAAAGTGAAGAACATTGGGAGTTGCTCCACCAGGGTGGCAGATGAAGCAAAATAGAAAGGGGTGATATTGTGAATAAAGGGGATATTGTGTGCAATGCAGATGACAGCCAAGCGGCAGAAGAGCTTTTATCTGGCTGTGACACAAGCAGCATAATACCATCACCTGCGCTCTCCTTCTCTGACCTTCTTCACTCTCCCTTTACACCTCTTCCTTCCTTCAATGGATGACTGAGGATGCCATCTTTTTTTTCCCTCTCAGGTCCTGACGGATTGTTCTGGTTATCTCTTTAGCCTTTTTCTCTCTGTCATCTTCTGCCTGTCTGGCGATTTTCTCTCCCATTTCCCTTTTATTTCTTTACAAAATAGAAGAAAGCTAAACGCCCGCTTTTTGTCAAATCTTGTGTCCACGGATTTACACATGAAAAACAAACTCATCCCCCTCTAGACTTCTTTAAAATCATTTTGTGAGATTAAGAGACTTTTGTTGAGTCAGAGACTTTTGTGATATTTTATTTACGTCTGGTTCGAAGTGTAAAGTGAAAAGGTGTCCCCTGAGATTGAGCTCCACATAAAATGCAAAAGGTTTTCTTTACTGTTTCTGCATTGAACTGAGGGGAGACATGCTGTCTATGACACGTTTCTACATGGGAACAGAAAATGCAGACGAAAGAGAAATATCCATGTCAAAGCATTGCAGGAGAAAACCATTCCATTGTCTTTATATGGAAAGTAAATCGGCTATTAGAGTTTGATTTGTCATTATTAACAAATGCACAATAAGGTTGGCCACAGACAAATGGGTTTGTTAATTTTCCAATAGTTGTAATGTGCTTTGCGGTTATCATAAGCAATACTTTTATCTTACACTGCATGTTTATAAACTGTGCATTGCCCTTTCTGAACTATTAGAACCAAAAGTCTTAACATCTGAACCACTGAAATGTGTCCAGTGATACAAAACGAGCAGTTTACCAATAAGGCAGAGAGCCTAATAATCCTCCATCATCTGGCAAAGCATACATTTTAAAATACATCTTCAGGTATCACAAGACGTTGGTCCGCAGCTGAGTCTTTGAAATTTTTGTGTTCAAACCCAGAATGCTAAGTCAATATTTATCGAAGAAACACATGTCTTTATATCTAAAGCTAAGATCCACCTCTATTGACAATTTAGAGGTGGATTCCCACTGTTTTTGCGACTCAGTTGGTATTCCTATTGTTAATACATTTGACTTAACAAGTCAAAATTCCTGAGCTGCTTAGAGCATCTCCAGCCGCAGGAAATGTGATGTAATTTTTAATTAGGAATCATCAGAACTTGAACTACTTTTAGTTTAACTGTGAAAACATACTGGGTTGGAATTTGTCTTCATGCTCCTCCAACTCATTTGTACAGGGAAATAAAGTCATAGATTGAAACCTGCACAGAGCATCTCCATCCTGTATGTGGATGGGCAGTCATGGTATCATCTATTGTTATCTGGGATGACAATTACCTAAATAATGATTATTTCAAACCCCCAAAAAATCTGACAGTATAGTTGGAATTGCAATTTGGACTTCAAATATAACTCTATCTAAATAATATGCTTGAATGGAGTTATTGTTTACAGTTTAGTGGTACAACTGCACTGCTTATTGTAACTGGTGGACATCCAGTAAAGTAGCAGGTACATTTTATTTCTAGAGCAATGTTTGTGTTTGTGAGGCTCTGACTATTTACAGCAACAGATTTTTTGCCAAAAAGGCAATATTTTGGAAAGTATTTTGACATGTTATCACAACATATAAGATATTCTGATAAAATGTTAAGACCATATCACTTATTATTATTATTCCAATAATAAAAAAAACAATCAAAAAATCATATACAGTCCTTTGGAAGGGCATTACGATTTTAACTTCAAGTCTGGCCCAAAATCTGGGCCTCAGCTTGATGATGTCAATGTCCCAGCTTTATAGATTCTGCTTCACTTAAAGCACTAAGGTTCATGAAAGGACTTCAGGAATATTCAAGCTTCCATTGCTGAAGTATAAAACATTGAAAGAGCAGTTTAAACCACATCCTTTTGCTTCAAAATACCTTTTTTTTATTTTATTTCTGTGGCCAACCATCAGAGATAAAGACACCTCTTAGCTGTCTGCAGTCTTTAGGCCACTGTCTCAAACATAATGTCAAAAAGCCCTTGACCTCTCATTACTACTGCAAAAAAAAAAAAAAATTAAATTGCAGCACAGTCCTTTCCTATCTAGAATAAATGATGCAATGTGACTGTTAGTTTTTGAAAGAGGAACAGTCAGTTTGTGCCGAAGCACCTAGGCTGCCAATTATTCTCGATCTGGACTGGTCCTCTGTAGGACTGCTTGAGCAGCAACAATTTCCCAACAGTTTAGTACAAACTTTATCCATCACACCATCTCAAGTTTGGATCTAAAAATCTTCAGTGACTAAAAATACTCCAGGTTAAATTCTCTGGCAGCGTGGGAGATGTTCTCTCTTAGTTGTCATTCTTGAGCCTCAAAACTGCTCCTTGGTCACATAAAACTAGAAAATCCAAGCGATCATTTTTACCCGCTGAGTGTTTTCAACTAAGTGTAGCTTTAAAAGCATGACTTTTCATAAAATAGCTGCCTATTACATATATATTTAGCTTTGGGATATTTGTAGCACTAAATTAAAAAAAAAAGTTCTGATTATGTATACTTGGAACCTCAGAGGAAGTGATTTTAATCTCAGTACAATACAAAACAATGCCAAATCCTGCCCACTCAGCTGTACTTTTATCATTTGGGCATTGTTATAAAGGTGGTGGTGCATAACAAAACAAATAAATGCCTTTTTGGTTTAATGACTGATAGTAGATAGTAGATAGATTTATTAATCTATTGATTCATTGATTAATAACAGTTAATTATAATAAAATAATTTGTAGTACAGATTTTAGTGATTTGACAGGATTATAATTACTTACTGACAAATGGTCTGACTGAGAAACACGGCAGGCTGGCTATAATATAGTTATACGGGCCTAGACATATTGCAGTAGGCTGTGTATAGGCACTATAGGTTGTTGTTTGACACAAATTGAAAAATGATTAAGAACAAGAGAATAGTTGTAAAACAAATGCACAATGTGCAGGATTTGGATTGGGGAGAATTAGATTGTTTTGTAGAGAATCAGTAAGTGGTGTCAGTTGAACAAAAAACAAGACTAGACCTTAAAAAAAGATGGAGAAATATTAATTGGAGCTGCGACCAGAAAATTGTTTTCATGTCTCAGTACTTGATGTTGCCACAGTTAACACATGGTTGCTGTGATGCACCTTGATGCCCACATTGTTCACCATAGTTTCATCTATAAGATCTGCAGATAATTTCCTGTATCATTGGCCAACTATAAAAAAAGTGCCAAAATGCTATCTTTGTTAAGCAAATAAAAGAATCAAGACCACAAAAGAAATGGTACGTGCACAGAATATAAAGTGCATGCAATTATAAAAATGTTTTGTCAGTGAATCTATAGTTATCCCAACTATTAAAAGTCACAAAATGTAAGATTTAAAAGATCAAATAAGAAAAAAAAAAAAAAAAAAAAAAAAAACATTAAATAGACTTTGGGCATTTATTACTTTTGTGATTATTTAAAATTATTACTATTGTAAAAAGTAAAATGTGTACCACTCAAAAGTTTTAGAATCACTTTCTAATTTAATGGCTTTCTTTATTTTGCTTTATGTATGTAGATTCTCACTGAAGGCATCAAAACTGTGAATAAACACATATGGAAGTATGTAGCAAGTGACAACTTGTAAAATAACTTTTTTTATGTTTTACAATTTAGATTCCTTAAGACAGCTTTGCTACTGATGACTGAAATATTAACTTTGCCATTCGTGAGAATCTACAATGTAAATAGTTTTGAAAATAATGAGATCCATTAAGTGAGAAAGTATATCTAAAATGTTTGATGAATAGTGTATATTTTTGAAAATAATTAACAAAAGACATAACTATTGAATTTCCACAGATTCGTTTTTCTTTTATTTCATCTTCTACCTATAATTTATGAAGTAGTTAAAAAAGAAGTTATTTTTGATCATTCCCTATAATTTCTACAACAATATCCTATGATGTCCTCCTTTTATCTGCAATGCAGAAATTAGAAATATCCTGTCCCAAAGTGGCAGAAAAGTCCAAGTATTTGCTACTGCACTCGTCTATTACAGCAATCCCCAAAAACTTGGCAAAATGCTTTTGAGTCTGTCATGTTAAGGCTCCTCTATATGGATTCAAACTACAGTCAATCAGCGTGTTCCTGTAACTTCAATCATTTGTATTTGGAGAGCCCTGTCAAATCCTCTGCATTAAGAAGACAGAAAATGCCAAAAAGAAAGGAATGAAATGAGTGCTGTTAGGAACAGTTATCCCTGTAACACTCTGTTTATTTTACTGATTTCAGTTTGTTTACTGCTGTTTACCTTGAGCTTTTTTATGAGAGTGGATACAGGTTTTTCAGATCACTGTAGAGTTGAAGGTTCTTCTCCCATCTTAAGCTTCTGGTGACAAGACGATAGTTATGTTGAGATATTAACAATTTCCTATTTTGCTTTATGTTTACCAGTGCTTTACTTTTCATAATTGCTCAGCCTTTGTCCAGCACCACAGTATTAAAGAAGACTGAGGAAGCAATAAAAGAGAAGGGGAACTAATAACTGAAAAATCATCAATTTCTGTCTCTAGTCCAACTTTTCTTTACCTTTCTTTATTTTCCTTCATAATATCACAATGTACTTTTTTGTTTTTTTCACTGCACTTTCACCATACTTCTTTCATCATGTAAAGCACTTTGAATTGTCTTGTTGCTAAAATGTGCTATACAAATAAATTTGCCTTGCCCTTGGCCATGTTTGTAATTAAACTTTTAGATTGGTTCATAGTTGGCTTACAGTAACCTTTAACCAATCATCTTTTGAGTTGTGGATATCATCATCTTTGAAGACTCCAGATTTTTAGTTTCTTAGAAGAAATTTATTAAATTTAATTTAAATTAAATTTAAATTTAATTTATTTCAGTAACTCAATTCACTGAGTGAAACCCATTACATAGAAAAATTACACACAGGTGTTTTCAAGCTTTTATTGTTGTTAACCAGGAGGATATTTCTGCTTACAGCTAAAGACAACCTGACATTTAAGTTTTTTAGAAGATTAAAATATTGCATCAGACCAATAAAAAAACATTACAATACAGAAATGTCAGGTCAATGAAAAATGTGTTTAATACCTGCTTGAACGTTGTTGTTTTAAAAAGACACTTTTAACAAATGAGTCTCTTCGGCATTCATCTTCTACTTTAATGTGATGAATACCCAAAATCCTTAAGTCTGAAAGGGTAGAAATCAAAGCAGATAAATTGTTATGTACAACTATGTGCCAGACTGTATTCAGCCAACTGTGTCACTGCTCTTTAACTTCTCTATCCATTAGATGTCAGGGTGGGTATATGCAGTGCTTGTCCTCATCATTGACACATTAAAATCCCTAGCTCAAGTGTAACTGATGCCCGTCTAATAATCCCTGACAGAAATTTAGAAAGTCTGTGTTAAGGAACATTTTATCAGGAGAGGTTGGTGTTTTTGAGTTTAGGGTCTGTGCATTAGAACAGTGACCTACATCAATGGATTTGCAAATTTCTCATATTTTCTAAAAACTGAAGGGTCATTTCTTTAACCCAAATGCAGTAGAGACAGTGATTAGGTTGTTTTAACCAATTATTCACCTAAAAACCTAACTTACTGTTCTGGTTCAAATCCTTTACCCAATCATAGCCTGTTTTCCAGTTCTTGTGGAAAGCCCTGGGAATAAACTTGAGGAATATTGGAAAGAGTCATTGTTAAGAGTCATTTGTCAGTTAAAACAAAAGAAAATAATTTTAGCTAAGAGTCTTTGAAAAGAAGTAAAGGAGTATAGCCTCACGTTGGACTAAAGGTGTAGTGCAGTTTCCTTCACAATTTCCCTATACATCATTAGCTGATTTAAACAAATGTACTAGGGCCTCTGAGAAATGGTATCAGAAGGCACCCAAATTTCCCCAGATTCCTTTTACCCGGGCAAAACAAAACCTCTGGCTTACAGTGGAAAAGGGGGTCATGCTTAAGTCAACCCAGAGCAGTATCTATCTGTATTACATCCCTGCCGCTGAGTTAAATAACCCAAATGCGGTTGGTTTTCGTTTGCAGATTTAAGTGTGATCTTTCCCATTTCCCAAAGCTCATAAAGTGGACAATCGCAGGGAACAAGTCTTTGAACAATCACTACTTATAAAATGAATGAACAAAGACATATCCGATCCCATACATTAGCAAAGTCCAGAAACCAGACTAAAACACCAGCCTTCCTCTGCACCACTTCATGCTATTAACAAAGGAAATTGGAGAGAAATTAAGATTTAATATAGAATTAAAGTAACGGGAAAGAAGGCTATAAGTATGTCAACTGCAGCTCTCTGTTTTTTTCTTTCATCCTAGTCCTTTTTTGTGTGCGATTGTGTTTAGACTGTATTGTTATCGTTCTCTAATCTGATTTACACTCTAGAAGTCTAAATAAGTTGTTTTTCACATTGATCATCCACTTTGATATCTTTCCTCTGCATCTGGCCGTCTCTGACACACACACACACATATGCACATTGATCGCCCAATCAAATCTGTCTATCAACAAGAATCAACATTTGTCAGGCCCTTTTGACCTGCAGTTAAAACTGGAAACTGCTGACACACTATCACTAAAAATATAACAAGCATATTACCTAAAGAGAGGGCAATTGGTTTAGCTTTTATTATATGCAAACAGGAAGAAATAAATTGTATTCAAAGTCTACATACTGCCACACACTGCTGCAAAAACTTGAGAACTAGTCAATACTTGCAGTCTTGACAATGAGTACTAGTTGTTCATAATGAGAATAATGTTCATTATTAGGGGTGAAGAGCTTTGAAAAACTATTTACCGCCTAGAGGTTTCTACTGGTTTTGATCAGTAAAGAAATTTTGATATCAGACAAAAATTAAACAGGTTTATCTAACCACAGCAAACTATTCACTCCCATGTGGAAATCATTGAATTAAGGTGTTCCAACCACTTCCTTGCCACAGATGTTGAAAATCAAGCTTCTACATATGCAGACTGCTTTTACAAGCATTTGTGAAAGAATATGTATCTCTCATGAGAACCTGGAATTCCAGCATGGCACCAGAACAGGATGCCAACTATGCAATTAATCCAGCCATGACATTTTCTCACTACTAAATATACACATACACAGTGAACTTTTAGGATTATTAACAGGACTCTCCAGACTGCAAAGTGTCAAATTTAAAGCTTGTTGCAGAGGGCATTATGCTGTGAGACTTTTTTCAGGGGATAGTCCTAGCCCCTTAGTTCCTGATAAGAGCTCTTAATACTTTATTATACCAAGATATTTTGGACAATTTCATGCTCTCATTTTTGTGGAAACAGTTTGAAGATAGCATAACATGGCTGGAACAGCACAAAACAAGCTCCATGAAGACATAGATAAGTGACTTTGGTGTAGAAGAACTTGACTGGTCTGCACACAATCCTGACTTAAACCCAAATGAACACCTTTAGGAATAACTACAGTAGTGTGGAGACTGTGAGCCAGGCCTACTTGTCCAACATCAGTGTCTGACCTCACAAATATGCTTCTGAAAGAATAGCCAAAAATTTCAATATATCATTAAATCATGTGGAAACCCTTCCTAGAAGAGTTGAAGCTGCTACAGCTACAAGGGTTGGGCCGACATCATACTAAATCCTTTGGATTAAGAAAGGGATTTCACTCAAGGTCATGTGTGTGCGAAGGCAAGAGAGCAACTACTCCTGGCAGCAAAGTGTAAATGTTTGACAGAAGCACTGCTTGAAGAAAAACTTATGGTAGCATTAGATTAAAAAGATCTGCTAAATCTAATTCTATCGAGATACGGTCGTCCGTAATATTTCTACTAATACTGCTATAACTACTAGTAATAATAATAGCAATATATTTTGAAAAAGAAATAAAGTGGCAAAATGGTAAGCATTTTAAACACAAGGCACCTATACAGAAAATGTACCTGGAGACAATATAAAGACACAAAAGGCTTTGCTTTGGGCACTTTAGCAAAAAGCATGTTTTTGCTTGTGACTCAAATAAAACAACAGTTTGTCCATTAATTGCACCTATTCACTTAGCAGAACATCTTCTATCAGTAATGTAAAGATTAAATACTGAATCATAAACATCTTTAAACACTTTGTGGAAATATGATTAAAAGTGTTATCTTTGTTTTCGTTGCTGTCTACTTGCAAAATTTGCACCATTCAGTTTTAAAATTAAATCAGGTATAAAGCTTAACTGCGGAGTAAAATAATTTCATAAAAGTTAAATCCTTCTTGGGTTGACAGTACTGTAAGCAATTTCTCTCTTTCAAGGGTTTCCCTTCTCAAGACCACAGCTGCTTCAAGCATCTCTGAATCCTTTATACTCCCTTCCAGAAACTCACACAGAGCTGGCTGGGGCTGCCTTATATAATTTTACTAACTCTTTTCTTGATGTAACGCCAGTGGAGTTTACACTACAGTGCTTTATCCATCCAGCTGGCTCACTCGCCATGAAAGGTCTTAAGATGGTAATCCTGTTATTGGGGAATACTACTTGGCATGGACGCAAACTCACAAACACACATGGCTGCCTTGAGACATACACGAATGCACGCACAAACAGAAGAAGTGCTAGATCCAAGCAGAAATGCGCAAGAGTAATGGAAGAAATAACCAGAAATCACAACACAAGTGACAATCCTGCAGGCTGATGATGGCAGCTCGAAGTGATAAATACGCTCTGATGTAATCACTGCAGCCTTCCTTTTCAAACAATGAATACAATAAAGTGTTTAATGTGACAATGTGCAGATGACATGCAGTATACCGTGAGACAAAAAGCATTGCAGCACGAAAATATCTGTTTTAATTATCTGTCACTTGAAAGCAGCAAAACAGCGAGAAAACTGGATATTGGAGTGGGCCACAAAGCTTGATGCTTTGAGAATAAGTAAGGAGAATAGTTAACAAAAACCATTTCAAGCATCAATAGCTTATATGGCTATTTTTCAAATTCAATGCATTGCACATAAAGACATGAACCTTTTTGTTCGTGACAATGAATACAAATTTAGTAGAAAAAAAATTAGCACTAACTTCAGAAAAAAAGGAAGGTGGGAAGCAGGAAAGACAAAAAAAGCTAATTACAGAGACAACAAAATAAAGGAAATCAGAAAAACTGAAGAAAAGAAATACAGAAGAGATATTAAAGTGAAGTAGCCAAAAAATACAGAATATAGATAGTTATGAATAACAGGAAAATAACCAATAGGTAAGAAAATATGATTAGATTAGTCATAATGTCAATAAGACACCATTTAAAAGGCAGGTTCTGTTCTGGGGACTCCTCTGGAACCTCTGGAGATCATTGTAGAAAGACGGATTCTTCATAAAATGAAGAACATTATGGAGAACCCTGAGCATCCTCTTCATGAGACTGTCCTACAACAACAGAGTGTCTTCAGTCAGAGGCTTCTTCAGATCTGCTGTAAGACGGAGTGCTACAGGAGATCCTTCCTGCATACAGCCATCAGCATCTACAACAGCTCTTTGAGGAAACCTTCATAATATGAGCTATAACAACATTTAATTTCCCTTTGGGATTAATAAAGTATTTTTGAATTGAATTGAATTCAACACAAACAAAACTAAACTTCATAAAATGAAAAACATTTAGGTTATTTCATTCTAAGCTACTTCTACCACTGTACCCAAACTTAGCCTCGTATGTGAACCGTGCTGAGGAAAAGTTGTCCGGACGACGAAGTTTGAAGAAAGCATCCACTTTGAACAAAAGGGTTAGCTTCAGCTAACCTCCGTAATGTTGGGTGCGCGGCTCGTTCTGTCGGCCGGCCAAACTGCATGTTACTGCTGTAACCACGGTGATGCGGTCCCGTTGTCCTTCCTTCAGACCGGGAAATTGCTCCACTCGGCGTCGTAGAGACAGGGTCTCTGCTGGGAACTCTCTATAACTGATGTGGTGACATCAGACATCAGTTTCTGTGAGGACATGTGTGTGCAGACCAAGACCTTCTGCACATTTGGGAATAACAAGCCATGGTTTAGTCCACATCTCAGGAACCTGCGCAGGGATAAGGAAGAAGCTCACAGCAGTGGAGATTGGGCGCGGTACAAGCAGGCCAGGAACAGACTAACAGAAGAGATCAAAGCAGCCAAGAGAAGCTACAGTGAGAAGCTGAAGGACAGCCTTTCTACTGATGACACTTCAGTTGTATGGACTGGTCTGAGAAACCTGACTGCCTACAGGAGCCAACCCACCCTTCCTGAACAGAGTCCTTGCCTCGCTAACCGTCTGAATGGCTTCTACTGCAGACATGACAAGAAGCCGTTCACACCTCAAACCATCTCCTCCACACAAATTCTTCCCATAAAGCAACCAACCCCTACCTTCAGATCCTCTGCCTGCACTAAAGATCTTCGAGGAAGATGTAAACAGGCTCTTTCAGCGCATGAAAACAAAGAAAGCTGGAGGACCTGATAATGTCTCTCCATCATGCCTGAAAGCCTGTGCAAATCAACTCGCTCCAATCATCCCGGTGCCCAAGAAACCCACCATCCTAGGATTAAATGACTACAGGCCTGTAGCCCTGACGTCTGTGGTCATGAAATCCTTTGAGCGGCTGGTATTGAAGCACCTGAAAGACATCACAGGCCCCATGCTGGACCCCTGTGGGGGTGTACTAATTTATTCCACTGCTGGGGGTACTGGGTCCCGGACTTGGCCTGTGCAGCGGTAGATGGTGGTATGGCTGGGTCAGGGGGGCTCGGTGTGCTACATCTCGCTCTGTGCCTCTTTGGCCTGGGGGCTGCTGCTTCTGTGCCTTGCTGGAGACCTATTTCTGTGCTTGGCGTATGGCTGCCCTGGGGTGATGCTTTATGTCTGGCTGCTTCAGACTGCTGTGGGAGCCGGGTCTACCTGCCCTTTGCTGATCTTAGGTGCCATCATATGTAGCTCCTCCAGCAACGTTTTGGTCTTCCCCATGGTTTCCTCCCAGCTAAAGATCGTCTCAATTTAAGAAAACCTCCAGTAGGAGGCATTGAGCAGGGATCCTAACATAAATACATGAAATCCTTTGAGCAGCTGGTGTTGAAGCACCTGAAGCAACCCCCTGCAGTTTGCTTACCGAGCAAACAGGTCGGCAGATGATGCTGTTAACTTAGGTCTACACTTCATCCTGCAACACCATCATACCAGACATCCTCCACCAGAAGCTCACCCAGCTCAACATCCCAGCCTCCACCTGTCAGTGGATCAACAGCTTCCTGACGGACCGACAGCAGCAGGTGAGACTGAGGAGCATCTTCTCCCAAACCAGATCAATAAGTACTGGTGTCCCCCAGGGATGT
>JAHUTJ010051699.1:0-12511 GCA_036250325.1 Characodon lateralis
AGACACATCTCTAGAACAACTGTTAAGAGGAGACTGTGTGAATCAGGCCTTCATGGTAAAATAGCTGCTAGGAAACCACTGCTGAGGACAGGCAACAAGCAGAAGAGACTTGTTTGGGCTAAACAAGGGATCAGGCCAACTGCTGGGTTACCGAGCGATCTGGCAGACCCTTAAACAGAAGTATTCTCTTATCATCAGAAGAGGGGATGTGATGCGACTAATGGGAAAATTGGATCCGTCTGCAGTAGAAAACAGGTCTAGACGAAGATTTGTCCGCAGAGCATATCATTCAGTGGGACCCAATGAAATTTGACATGTTGATGGGTATGACAAATTAGAACCCTATGGAATTGCGATAGGTGGCTGCATTGATGGGTTCTCTAGAAAAATCATGTGGCTCAAATGTGGAAAGTCCAACAATGAATATTGGATCATTGCTCAAAATTATATGCAGTGTATTTCTGAGTTTGGAGTTTTTCCAATGCGCCTCCGGACTGACTACGGAACAGAAAATGGACTGATGGCAGCACTTCTCTCTTGCTTGAGATCATTGCACACAAATGAATTTGCAGGAGCCAAAAGCCACATGTATGGGACTTCAACATCCAACCAACGTATTGAAAGCTGATGGTCCTACTTTCGGAAACAAAGGTTTTTGTCACATAATTCTTTTTGTTGAAGTTATTATGGATGTATGGTGCATCTACTTGAAATTTCTGAATTTGTTACATGTGATTATTCTGATCTATACACACTTTTACTTCTGGCTATATCATATATACTAGTGTTAGCTTGAAACTATTTGTGTTCATTTTAAAATTGCTTTCATATAACAGCTTCTTTAACTATTGAAAATTGCAGTACATCTCTAAAAGCAACTTCAATCCTTGTTGAGTGTTTTCTTAGGGCCAAAGTCCATCGTAATAAGATCTTTGCACTTTAACTAGGAGTCAGTTTTGGATGGAACTGTTCAATGACTTGAGGGAAAGGCCCCTCTTCAATGGGAGCAGACAACACATGATTCTGGTGCAATACTGTTTCCTGGGTGTCCTTCAGAAAAAACTGGACAAATACAGCAACTATGGAACATTCACACTATTCATCCTGTTCACCAGTCCAAGTGCCCATCTGGTAAACCACAGGCTATGTATCACCTGCCTCACAGGTGAGTATTGCATTTTCATGTTAAAACAAAAGGACAATTGGATAATGCGTTTCATTATAAAGCATACATACATTTATTTTAATTTTATTGTATTTGACAGGGATAGATACTAGAAACACAGATCAAGACAATCTGATTCCAGCATCACAGCATTTGTAGCCATACCTAATTCGCAACAACCATCCCGAGAAGGATCTTTAATAGATAATTTAAATGAGAAATTAAAGCTGCAGCATGTAACGTTTATGGAAAATATGGTTTTTACATACTTGTTAAAATTATCATTATGTCATCACAGTATGAGACAGGTAATCTATGAAAGAAATTCAAGCTCTTCTGCCTTCTCCCAGTATTAAATGCAGAAATCCACCACTCAGTCAAAAACAACCAATCAGAGCCAGGAGGAGGGTCTAAGCAAAAACCATATTTTTGTAAAACTTACATACTGCAGCTTTAAGACCAACAGTAAATACAATAAAATGACACAAAAAAGATATAAAACAATGTATTTAAAGCTACTGAATCAAAAACAATTACAATATTTAATAATGAGAACAGTTCTGGTTCACCATCAGCCAATTCTTAAGCTTTGAAATAAATATTATGTCAGTAAAGGTCTTAAAATGAGATGGTAGTGAGTTCCAAAGCTTACAACTCTTAACAGAGAAGGCTGTCAGTCCAAAGGTTGTCCTACAAAACGGTATTCTACAGTCATGATTTGTGGTGCTTCTAGTGACGCTACAGAGTAATGTACATTGTACACATCGCATTAGATGCTGTCATTATTCTTTAAAACTCTTCCCACTGCCAGTTTTTGCCCCCATGCCATTAGACAAACCCCCCAAAAATAATGTCCATACAAGAATACACAT
The DNA here is from genome assembly GCA_036250325.1 of Characodon lateralis. Classification (NCBI taxonomy): domain Eukaryota; kingdom Metazoa; phylum Chordata; class Actinopteri; order Cyprinodontiformes; family Goodeidae; genus Characodon; species Characodon lateralis. Next base: position 2,038 of record JAHUTJ010051699.1, read on the forward strand.
TTCTTTCTTTTGTATCTTTGAAATATCATGCTGTGACTCAAACTATAGACATGCAAACAACAAATACAATTTGTAGCATTTTTACTCTGTTACTTTATATTAAAAATAATCAGGATCTAAAGTCATTTTGGGTCTCTGCAATCTGGTCCTGTAACTAACAATGGGATGGAATGGCATTAAAATAAAATATGCCTGTAAGGAAAGTAAGCTTAGTTTTTTGCAATTGTCAGTAAATGTGGACCTTTTTTGTACTTCCTCTGAGATTCAACAGCAGAAATTGTGGATTCCCTGCATCTGCACAAGCCCTGAGCCAGTTCAACACCCTCATGCCCACAGCAGGAACTCCAAGTGATGATGTTGATGAACAGGAAAATTGGTTTGAAGAACTGCAGCGACAAAGTGGTTAGCCACCACCTCTTCAATGGGAAGCTGCAGTAGAAATCTACATCACTCTGAAGAACATGGCTGATCTATAAAATGTTAAGACTGTAAAATACACAACAACCCCTTTCATAACTTTGAATACAATGTAAACAGAAAAGTCAGTCAGGTCTTGTTTATTTTCAGTATCAATACAGAGACTGTTGCTTAAAATCAACAGCAGTTATTTATACAATCTGACAAAATGGATAATATGTTATAAACAGTGTTGCTTTCAACAATATCATTGAGACTTACTCACTACTGTCCGGACATTTAATTGATGATGTGTTGTCTTTCAGACCAAACTATGCAACAAAACATAGAAATGCTGAAATGGTCAACTTGTCAAATGGTCAATGTGGGGACAAACAAATGCAGTAGAACTCAAAACCAACTGGTTTAGTGTGGATACACTAAGACAGAAGAACTAGAACCCACAACCTTTACAGGTCTGGCTCAAGATACCAACAGCTGCATGCTGACTAAAGGCATCCAAAGCCAGGGGAATTCCTAATCCCAAAGTTCATATTGTCCTTAAATGTGTTGTAATTGTCCAAGAGAGGCAGCTTTAAAGTGTTGGCACATGTATTTGCCATAGGAAATTTTGAGCTGTTAAAAAATTCAAGACATGGCTGAGGGTCCAAACCAGCATGAGGCATGCATGGCACACCCGTGGCTAACATGAGGACATCCTCCAGGGTGACCTCACTTTTATGTTCTGAAAGTAGAAGTAAATACCAACATTGTAAATACCAACACTGAGACATTATAAGTCATTCATTTTCATTGTAATTTGTGTGATTATTGGACAATGTGGAACAAATAAACCACCCTTCACAGTCAAGAAGGTAGTCAGCCCATAAACTTGTTGTCTTGTTCTCCTGGGCCCTCTGGTTGCTTCCATCTGGACTAAGCTCTGGTCGGAACAGATTTTCAATGTCCACAACAGACAACTTCTTCTTAGAATGGCACAGGACAGGAGTCAGTGCCAGTGGATATAACAGCAGACCTATTAAAAACTGCAAGGTAGCAAGTCCATTCTTGAATCTGAAATGCAATAACAGGTTGCTTAGGAAAATAAATGTACACTTTGAATCAGCTATTAAGCATTGAAATTAAACACCCATTTTATACCACACAATTGCTGTATTTACTTTTTAGCAACAACGGCAATAACAAAATACAACTACCTTTCGATTGCACTGTGATTCCTGTCAATTATGTACCACCTGAGGTACTTTTTCACAATGGAGTGCTTTTCCTCCAATGACTTCACATGTTTGAAGCACCCTGCAGTCTGCAACATGGTACTCTGCTGTACCATTAAGTCTCTGAGGGTTTGGAATGAGAAAGCATTCTGGATCTAGAAAAAAAAAAGGAGATGAAGTTTACTCATTTCAGATTAAAGAAATCCATTATATATAATTACAAATATCTGAATAATACATTGAAAGTACATTTTAAAGGAGACAAAACTGCTTACATTTATAACACACAACCTTACAGTAATGACTATCATACCTCTTGTAACACTTTCCCTATTTCTTCATCTGTAATGTCTGCTACAGATGAGTGGAAACTGGACTGCCCTGAGATGTAGCTGACCAAATCCCTTGAAAGGAAATTTGGGGCAGGTCCACCATGTACTATGGACATGGCAATCATCTTGTCTGCCAAACTATACTCATCCTCTCTGATTGCTGCTCGTGGAAATGCAGAGTAATTGAGTGGTCAATCATTTTAAATATCACACAAACATGGCATGGTTGAATAATTCAGTTATTTTAAAACATTCCAGACAAAATAGTACCATTGGAATTGTAGACAAGGTAGCGACTTTCTGCAGGTCCATCAAATATGGATCGTTCATTCAGAGTTTTCATCAGAAGTGAGAGGAATTCCCTTTTTGGTCCACCTGTATCGATACCCTCCTCAAACCTGCCAGCATCATCTGAAAACTTCACAAGGAGATCCTTCTTTTCAGACAATGTTGCTCTTGAATCCTCTGAAGGCACCATCCCAGATGTCAGAGTGGCAGATGTTAAGTCTGCTTACAGCGTGGAGTCAATTTGGAGTGCCAGGTTTGCAATTAGTTGTGATGCAGAGAGCTGTTCCACTCTACCAAAAGACAAATAGAGACTACGACTGTACTACTTTATTAGCTGTCAGGGTGGAATGAGTTGATCAAGTCAAACCACAGTTGAAGAACAGAAAGTGAGACAGAGACTCTGTTTTACTCGCTGCGAGGGCAACCACACACGAGGGTGTGAGCTACAAATGTAGTTACCTCAGCTCCGTTTATTTATACAGAAGAGTGTACAGACATATCAGATGGGTGTGTGACATTTACAAGTTTCAGTTGGGGAGTGGAAACAGGGACAGTTGGTACTGCCTTCGGTTATTGCAAGACCAGCTGCACACAGACCAAGATAACAATTGAGTACAGCCAGACACTGGGTCACATTTACATGTGACGGTTAGAATAGAGACAGAATGTTCCAGACACTGAATTACATCTGCATGTGACTGTTAGAATAGGGAAGAAATGCATGTGAGTGATAATTAGTGAATATTAATGTATATACACTCAACGTAACATTAACTTAAAGCATGACAGCTGATGTAATTAACCTGAAAAAACAAAATTTATAAGAATAAGTATTCATTTCTTACTGTGCGTCCTTTGGAAGATCAAGACTGGCTGCATCACTCTCTGAGTCCTCCTCATCATCGACTATAATGGGCACATACAGTTGTGTGTATCTGCTGAAAATGGACCGCATGATGATGATGATGATCCTGTAATCAATAATGACACTCTTTCTTCTTTTCTGGGGAGAAAAGAATACCTATAACATGTAGTTTCTATTGCATCCATTGTAGTTCCTGGGCACTCTTCTGCATCAAAAAGTAAGATCTGTATAACAAATAAGAGGGATTAGAGGGATTAGACTGGCAAGTAAAAGAACTTAAAGATGTAAAGTTATTGGTATCAGACCTCCTGTTCAGAAAGACACTGCTCTAATGTAAACAAATATGGTTGGTGATTAAGTCTTTGTTTCCTGCTACTTTATGTACCATAGGACAAATTAATTGTACAATATTTAAAGACAAAGCTACATATGAACAAGACATATTGCAGTTGAAGTGGCCTAGTCACATATAATGACTTTACAAATTTTACTCTGCATACAAAGGCTTTCCAAATAAAGTATGGTACCATGTTGACTTATTGTATTCTACAGTATATTTGCATTCTAAAGTTTTTGTTTGCTCCATTTCTTAGTAAACTTAAGTGTTTTCTGTATTTACCTTAACAAGAGAGTGTGACCAGAGGGTCAAACTATCATTTATTATGAACATGTTTTTTGTGTTTTTTATAACCATAGTACATGTCTAGGCCCCTTCAAGAAGTCATGTATTACTGGGGCTGCTGAATCAAAGTGTGAAGATTCCCTGCCACGGCCACTGGTGCTGTGCAAATTAGGTTCAAATGGCTGGATAAAGAAAAGAAAGATATATCTCACAGTTACACAAAATATTTGATTAATAGACCAGTATAAGCAATGTCAATATGCCTCATGTGCGCATCCTGCCAAAAAATGGTTAAGTAAATACTATCTCTGACTTGCACATGTACGCAGATGTAAAATGGCGAATATTACAGTTACTACTGTATCAGCCAAATTAAATTCTTTAGCACCTCTGCTTGTTATAATCACTTCAGAATCAGAAGAGTCTGAGGTAGATTGCTGAGCTGTAAAATACAAAATCAGACATGAAGGTATTATTTGTTTAAATTAGACAATGGACCAATGTACTTAAGATACAAATAAGTTAAAGAGAGGCATTTTGTAAGGTTATTCATTCAAGAGTAACTTACGATCAGCCAGGAAATCTTCAACTGTGCAAAGGTAGACTGTGATGCGTTGGTAGGCTTTCCCCAGTGCTTCCTTGTACAGTTTCAGAGAGAATGCTGTTTCTGTCGCTGGTATATTAGTTATCTTTGTACCATCAGGGTAGAGTAGAAAGTAAGGGCCACTTCTACAATGTTTGTTAAAGGCCATCATTTTTTGTTCTGCAGCTTTTTGCAATTGCTCTGCACCCAATCCTGACGGCACAACAAGGGGAAGTACCATTCCTCTGACCGGTTTCAGCACTCCATCCTTCAGCTGCATTATGCCTACTGAAATCTACAGGGAAACATAGAAGTAGGCTACTGCAAACAGGCTTGTTGAGAAACTGCAAACACATGATAAAATGCTAAGAGGATTTACCTTCACTGTGTTTTCCTTCAGTGTCTCTTTTATCTTTTTGAAACATGTTTGTCTCTCACTCTCTTTTAAACTTCTGAAGTTCTGAAATGAAGCCAGTGCACTACTTCCTGAGTGTCCTGCCTCTAAGAATCCAATGAAATAATGATTAAGGAAGTGAATGGATTACTGTTAATTCTTTCATTCACTCATCTATTCGTGGTTTCTGAAATGGGCGACATGGGCGGCTGCCGAGGGCGCCAGCAGAGATACCAAAATCACAAATCATAGGTCCCGGGTGGGGTGGGGGGTGGTTCTGGCGATGTTGTTCGCCCAGGTTGGCAGACAGGCTAGGACCACCCCTGCATCCAGCATTCTGATCTATAATACTTCAATACACTACTGAATATGGACAGCATGAGCCAAATAAAAATTGTATGAGTCTTTGAAATGTTACGATCTTTAGGATCTTCCCAGACGTAACTGATGATGGGGAGATACATACCCCCTTGCTGTGTCTTTATCCTAAAAGTGTGCGCAGCAGCCCTGAAGGCCGATGTCCAGGTCACCTTGTATCATGTCTGAAGAGTTTGGCTCATGGTCATGGAGATATAGGGAAGATCCCCAGGACCCTCAATGCAGAAAACACTAGTCACTGTAGCATAGTCGACAGCGATAGAGAGACAGTGGTGACACCAGTGTGCCTCAGGCGTAACCCACAGGTATCTGAGCACTGAGGCTGAAATTCCACATCTGGAACAGGAGACTGTGTCCTGGAGAGATATACTGGAGGCCCATGAGTGGATTTTTCAGGAACATAATGTTGACCTTGGATAATCACCTCCAGGGCTAAAAAATAAATGAAGAGCTTGAACTAATTATAGAAGCATGCGTTCTAGCGGGCGAAAATCAGACTGTGGTGCTAGACTACTTCTCTGTTCCGTCTCTGGGCGGCCAGCCAAGGGAAGCGAAAAAGTGGAGGTTAAGTGTCACTTGACGAGGCGTCGGGGGAAGCAGCGGAGTAATGGAAGAGAGCTGCATTGGTCATAAGCCAAACCATAATGGCTAGCTCAGAAGTGAGTTGCAGCCAATAAAGGAGAGAGAGAGTACTCCCCATCCTAAGCTCCAAGCCTCCAAGCTAGCTAATTTTGCGAGCCAAATCCATTTGCCTTGTCCTTTGAGAGAGAGAGTTAATTGCCCTAAATATGCGATGACGCCAAAAGCTAAGAGTGCCTCCATTATTGCAGTTACTATCTTAGCAGGTGCGCAACGGGTGGCATGAGGTCCGCTCAGCAGTATCTCAAGCACTAAGGCAATGGTGTCGACACAAAGCCACAGTGCTACCATCAGGCCTCTCTTCCAGTCAATGCTGACCCTTCCCATAAGATAGGACGCAAACAGAGACAACGCCACTTCCCATCTGCGTATCCAGAAATGGCCAAAGATTAGTTTAGCATATCCTTGGAGCACGATGAGAAACCGTAATGGTTGGCAGACCGACCAGGACCCGGTGTGGCAATAGCATAGCCATCCACAGAGAAACGCATAAAACTCCACTGTACTCTCTTGGACAGGCTCGGAGATAGTGGTGGAATTGGTAGTCATGATGATAAGCGACTACAAAGGCTTAGGGTCAACTGCTGTCTTCAAAACCGGAACTCAGAGTGACTCAAAACTCCCCAAGCCCTGGGTCTTATACCCGGGGTGACCCCTCCGTCAGGGAGAGGGGCTGGTAGCTCCTCCTTCCAGGGCTAAGCATGGACAGAAGAAATTATTGCACAAGGTCTTTACATATTATGACTACAATAATCACTCCAAGCAAATAAGGCCAAAGCATCATAAACAAATTAGCAATCCAACCTTCAACTACTGAAACCCCTTCCCCCATAATGTGTCTGGCTTCCTGGACGACTGTAGAAACTACATTGCTGATGTAGTGTCCTAATGTCTCATACCAACTACAAGTATGCTGATACGCTCCTTCCCCACAATTCTTCCAGGTTTCTTTAGGTGGCTTACATGTGAGGTTGAGTAGAAAAGATTATAGCCTACCCAGTCTAAACCCTTATCTATGCTGCCAGAGTATAAATGCTGTCGGAAGGGAATACAATTCAGCTAAAGCAATTACTGAATCAGGAATGAAAGGCACAATAACACCCATGATGCTTTTCCTATGCCTGAGATTGTGTCCCAGTACGGTCTCAACACAGGTCGAGCCTCCACTGAGAGATCTTCTCCACACTCCTCTAATTTTCTTCCACACAACTTCATGTGCATAGGTGTTGTACTCATTACCATAATGGGATTGGCATAAATCAGTCCAACCTGTGAGCTCTTGGCAGGGTCAGCGGGCAAGGCCTATTGTACACTGAGTACGGGCACTGTTACACTTCATACGCCAGGGTCTTGGGTGAACAAATCTTTCTGGCCAATAGAAGGGTTGCGGCCAAATGTCTTGCTCTTTGGAGTAAATCGTTGCTAAATATTGATATTCAACCCAGTAGTTATCAGTCTGAGACAAACAGGGAATAACCCATTCTTTAACTTCATACTCCTGCAATCCCCACCAGGTTCGGGACCAATCTCTGCTGTGTCCTTCAGCCCAGGCCTGCAGGAGCATCTTTGCTGTTTTGATTTTATTTAGGACGGAGCAGTCATATCGCCATGTTGACATGACTGAAATGTCAGCTTGCCACAGGTCACATCGGGGGGAAGCTCCATTGCTTGACCAAACAGAGTTGTTAAGACTGTCAAAAACTTGTTGTGCCACACACTGTCAATTTTATGAAAATCTCCTGCCATTACATTCAATAATTCATCTGGCTTAGGTAGTTTTTGGACATACATATCTGCATAATAAGATCCTTTCAAACCTTCATGTGTTTGGCTTTCACCCTCTGGCAAGTCTCCTTTGAAGTGGGGAACACCATAAGCCTTCCATACCCAGAGAAACGTTGTGTTCAGCCATTCTTCATGTTCAGTCCAGATGGTTTTCGACCAGGAGGTTATGAAGGAGAGGTAGACTCGATGAGTGTAAAGAGGGGCTAAGGGCAGATAGTTCTGAGTGCGGCATTGAGTGAATATGTTCCAAAAACAGCTGGGCAAAAATCTGAAATTGGTATCAATACATTCCTGCAGGGCTTCTCGATTCCGAAATGCCAACGGGTAATTTGTATGGTTTCTGGTTGACGAAGTGTTTCTAGTCCTAGGAGTGTCAGGAAGGTGTGTGCGATTTTGCGTTGTGGCATTGGATCCTCTTGCGGGGATGACAAGGCCCCATTCGGTGTGGTTGCTGGTCTGCTGGGATGCGTCTGGTTTAGTGGACACATTCTCATCACAATTTAACTGATATTTCCCCCAAAATTCCCGACGGGGAAACCAGGCTGGGCAACTCACAACTCTGGAAGGAGCCTTGTGGATAACTTCAGGCTCCCAATAACGTTGGCCTTTAAACTGTACCAAGGGCCGACAGGGACACCTCGGTCAGGGTGAATCCAATTGCAGCGAATTGTACGGCGGATGAGTCGGTGCAGGATTCTCACCCATATTATTACTCCTTCGTCAGTGAGCTCAAGGTTGTTGATAGACCAGGTGTGATTGACAAGTTGTTGGGTCGCGGAGTCGTTTATCCATGCTGGGTTTCTCTGTAGAACCTTCTTCAGTCTGGTGAAATTGTTTTTTTGGCTTTCACAAAAGAGCACAGACTGGTTCTTTACGGGATGGTATTCTGTCCAAGGCAAAAAGACGTTCAGAGAGGTTGTGTTCCAACAAGTTTGGTTGGCATATTTTGAAGAACCATGAGCGACCTTAACATGAGTTAAATTCCATGGTCCCACTCCAGCTTAGTAAAGTATAATTAGCAATAGAACGATGCCAATAAGCAAAGCAAAAAGCCTTAGCAAAGTCTTCAAACAAGATGCTTTATCCGTGATCTTTATCCATTTCCATAGCTTGGGTCGAGTAGAGGGACTTGTGTTATCAGGGTCGTCAGGAGGCTCTTCGTCTTGGGCATTAAAAGTAGCTAAATAACTGAGAGGAATGACGTCCGAATGAGTCTCTGGCATGGTTATCCTCGGGAAAAGCCTGCTAATTCCAGTTGATCTGTTTCTTCAGTTCTGTCCACTCGTCCTTTGAGCCGGGTTTGATAAATGGGTGATGGGTAAGGCAATCCAGGTTCCAACCCCTTCCACACACACATCCGCTGGTACACTATCCAGTAGTCAGGTTGTACCTGTGGTCCTGCAAGGGAATATCTGTCTATGGCCCGCCTTTGTCTATAGGTCTCATAAGCCAACCCCACTTCGGACAGGATACAGATTGACGTGTACAGTGGGTGGCCGTGAATCTTGAGTTCGACCGGCTCGGTATAGTGTGGGTGTGGAGGGTTAGGCTAGACCGTGCCTTCTGTCACCGAAATGGGTAATTGGGTGTTGTTGAAGACATATCTGCCAGGTTGGCGCTCTTTTCCCTTGACTTCTTTTGACATAGAAGGTGATGTGGCCCAAATTACAGCTCCGGCCATTGAAACTTCACAATACATGCCTTGTAAGGGTTCTTGATAATGTGACCCCCATTTGATTCCCAGAACTGCTCCTTTTACTTCAAGGTGGACTGTATTGAATATCCATGGCAGGCTTTCGGGCCCCTCTGGTGAGATTATAACTTGAGTATCCAGTGGTTGACGCCCTTCGTTGCCAGGCCAGGATATTGAGCGATATGAGAGGAAAAAGTTACTTACATTCCATGGCAAGGCTTGGCATTTTCCAGCATGGTCAGACTTTTGCAGATCTGCTTTTCTATGATACTCTATATTGGAGACAAAATAACTTTCTGAGGATGGATAGTAAGGGGCAAAATCCGCTCTCGGTTTGTCTAGTAGAACTAATCCTGATGGCAGTTTTAGATAGGGGATTCCCAGCATCAGGCCTTTCCAGGTGTTAGGCCCAATCTTAACTGTCGTCAGTGTAAGAACCCGATAGGGAATAACATTCTTCCTTTTGTGTTTTTCTTTTCCTTTAACACTTGACAACTTTTGTCCCTTTTCCCTGTCGGTCCGTCAATTTTTGTCCTTTCTTGTCCATTTCCATTTCTGTGGCAAAGAGGAGCAAGGCCAGGAATGCAAGCATTTATTCCTGTATGCTGCTGCAACTTCTACTTTTCCAGGGTCATTTTTTTGCTGTTCTGAAATGACTGTTATTGTTGCTCCGATGGAGTACACACTCTAAATGGGACTACAACCATTTGCACTGCCAGTTGTACCCTCTGGGTGGAGTCAGGGTCAGTGGGTGTGTCTGTCCAATGAGCCACAGTACCTGGAATCTGTAGCACCCTATCGCAATGCCAGTTTTCAGAGGTCACGCTGAACTCTCCCACCTTCTGTTTGGGTCTGGCTCCTTGGCTACCCCAGGCATCTAAACTGGTGGTGTAGTAGTATAGCCCTGTACCCCGAGCACCCCTTTCCTTGGGAGTGTCGGGCAAGTCTTCCAGGGGGAGGTCTGGATTTGCAACAACTTCTAATATTAACTGGCCCAGGGCCCAAACCATCCACTTGGCTGCGCCTGTTGTTCTTCATTGTCGGGAGGTTGTTCCAGTGCAGTGCCGACAGCCTTGTGACCCTGGTCTCTATACACTCGGAACACCAGGGGATAATGTGTGGTGGTTAAAGGTGGGTGGCTTACCTGGCCAGAGGCTGGATCATATGGCCAGGACTCCCTGATTGATGCTGTCAGCAGATCTGTTGGTCCCCCATCCAGGCCATCATTCAGGTGACCCCATCCTTCGGTTCCACATAACCCTTC
>JAHUTJ010051700.1:0-12505 GCA_036250325.1 Characodon lateralis
ATGTGTTGTGTGTCTTAAGTGTTTGTCTAAATTTCTGTTTCAATGTTTGTCTCAAATGTTTGTCTGACTAACCTTTAGACTTCAGAGAAAACAAAAAGAAATAATAATAATCATAGGATGGAAAAATAGAAATGGATATATCGGGGAAAGAAATGACTGTTTATAGTGATCAAATGTTTAACATGAATGAATAACTAAATAATGGTATGATTAAGGTTGTACAGAATATGCAAATTACTTGTATCTAGTATTGGGGTAGAGGTTACAGGGAAGGACCCTTAAGGTCTAATTTAGGTAGATATAATGAAATTATCAACACGCTTGAAAAGTAGGTTGTCCAACACTGGACACCTTCATGGTAAATGATGTGAATACTTTGTTCTGGGGATGATTTCAAAAACTTTATGGAAAATAACGGTTTGAACATATCTAATTTTGGCTACTACTTAACAGACAATAAAGTACCAACTAACTGGGTTACAATATAAATATGATTTTTGGTTAAAGGTGAGAAGACAACTCTGTTATATTATCTACATATAAGATTTTAATGAAAACAGGTACTGGAGCATTTCCTGTTCCCAACAAGCCCTAAAGGAAATTGTTATTGATTTTATGGGTACTGACAACAGAGTGAAAGGACACTTGACACACTTGACACTTTCACCAGGTCGGCTGAGAGAGATAATCACACAATCAAAAAACGATTGGCTAAAGTTTGCGCTGATACAAAAATGAAGTGGCTGGATGCGCTGCCATTGGTAATGTTTTACATCAGATCATCACCCACTGAGCTCATGGGTTTAACTCCCCATCAGCTGCTGACAGGAAGAACCATGCCCTGACCTTTCACCTCCTCTCTTCAGTCAGGGTGTGCACCCAGTCTGGATTCACAGAGAGAGCAACTGACATGTTCAAAGATTATAATCTGCTGTGAAGTTTTTGTCTCATAACACACAGGAGGCTCTAACCAAAGAACCAACAGGAGAAACAAATGGAACTCTGGATGAGGGCAAAACTAAGGTAAGCAGATCATATTGCAGGAAGGGAGAGCCATCCTCCGAAGGAAACCTCAGAGAAATCATAAAGTACCTGAGGAAGAACATACGAATAGGTTTGATTGGATATCGTTTGACTTAACATTTAATTTTCAGCTAACACATCATAAATGTGCTTGTCAAACTAAATTAATTTATTCCAGTAACCATAACGTCAAACGGTAAGATTAACTCATCTATGTGCTTTCAACTAACAAAATGCAATTATGTGGAACCTGTTTCATAAATTTTGAGTGGGCTGGGTTACTTCAACAGAGGGAACGTGATAAAGAAGTAAACAATAAAAATTCTATTTGTTGGGTTAAAGCTTGAAGGAGTATGTCCTGGTAACTTTGAAAGGTGGTCACAAAATTAAAAATCACAGAGGGGAGAAGGATTTCTAAAGTAAAACTGTGAATAATCAACAAACAAGTGTTTATTTCTGTGAAAGTGGGAAATTGTGGAATAATTTGCATGAAAGGTTAAAGGAGTGTTCAACAATTTAATCAATTCGAATAACTTCATGAATAGAAATTATAACTTCCTATGTGCTTCTGAGTTATTTATTTATAGATGATGTTTGCAACTTAGATTGTAAATTAACTTGATACAAGGCCTTGAACTTTTACTTGCTGCTGAACNGGGTGACTATCTATTGACTGGACAGGAAAGCTGTGCCCTGGTTTCCCTCTCCATCCAGGATGCCCTGACACCGATTGGCCTACTTCGTCAGGGGGAACCTTTCAGAAAGTGTGTTTTTGAATTTGATATGTCTGCTAGAATGCAAACTGTTTCCTGTTAGAACCGATTCTAATCTTTTAAATGACAACAAGGTAAAACAGGAGAGACAGCTGAAGGCTGTGTAAACAGGATGTTGAAATTATTTATTGTCAAAATAGAATAGCTTTGGATATGATCCTAGCAAAAGAAAAACGGTTGTGTGGTGTTTTTGGAGTAGCTTGTTGTTCTTTTATTCCCAACAATTAAAGCACCTGATGGATCTCTAACGAAGACCCTAAATGAATCGCAATCACTATACATTGAATTAAAATCGCACTCAGGAATCGATGAACAATTCACAAAACTGGTGAGTATACCTACTGGTGAGTATATTCACGTCATTGACTGTTGTGGTGATCGCAGTTTATGTATGCTTTTGTGCAACGTGTATTCGAGTTCTCATCCTCAGGTGTATTGATTGTGCGATTGGTTCCACTGATACGAGAGGTTTGAGATTACGAGAATATCAAATGGATGTGGTGCCAGAGCACACACTGATGTTGTCCACTGAATATTTAAGCACAAGTGATGATGTGGATCCCATGGAACCAAACCAAAGTGGTGGAGAAATTATGATACTGTGCTAGGAGGAGGACCAAACGACTGCAATAGATAATTGAACAGGGTTTACAATTCAGGGTCAACAATATACTGATACACATTGTGCTGCTCATTTCCGCTGTGCTTCAAGCTTTTTATTATTTTTGTTTTAAATTTTTCAACAGGGCATTATTTTCTATTTGCGATGTTTTAATCATTTAAATTTCAGACACACATCAGCATGTGTCTGTTCTATGGGAAACAGAGGGGTGCACACACTGAGGGCTGCAGGCAGTTGCCGGAGAAATGGCACTCCGTTTGGGGGGCCGGAGTTACGTGACGGCCGGAAGGAACTACTTGCTATATTCTAGCTTAGGTCCATATGCACTAGACACATTGATTGAGGGTTTTTCCTACCTCAACAGGGGGATTGTTATGGATGTATGATTCTGTGGCCTTTTCTAATCATCTCTTTGCTGCCTTAATTAAATATATCTGCCCTTGTTGCTTATCTGCCGCACCGCTCACTGCTACAGCTTACACAACATCCTTAGGTGCATGACTACAACGATGGGCTTCATGGACTCAGGGGGTCCGAGAGTGACAACCGCCTGTCAGATGCCGATGGTTAAGGGGTCGGTTCCCTTGAATCAAGGGTGTAAGAAAGAGAGGGCCGTGATCAGGCTCACTGGATTGACAGAGGATAACCCATAAGTGAAAAGGGGGGCCCCCCTCTGAGCCGATATCCTTTACAGTGATTTCTGTGACTTAATGAATAGTGTTGGCATGAAAGGAATCAGAATACTTGATTTAATGGTATAAATGCTGTATCAGATAAGTTAATGACAGATTGATTTAGTGAAATTAATTAGCACGTCATGAATGAGAGTATTAATAGAACCTCGCAGGTTATTTTTGGTTATGTGTTCCCCTCTCCATAGGTTGATTTTTAGGACATGTTTTAAGTAATAAATGGAGGCTGCTTCAAAGTAAAAAGTTTTCTAATTGTGCTAACCCGGTACATTGTTTCTGATTATGATGAAATATTTTTGACAAGGATCCATTTGATTATGCCACTGTGTGGCCTGCTTTAATGACAATGATAATAGTAGTTGATAATTACCTACAATTGGGCGTAATCTGCCCACTATGAACTTATGATTTTATATTCCATTTTAAGACTAACCTTTCTAGGTAGCTGAAACTGCCAAAAGACTCTTGGGGATGGATGTCCCTCAGAGGGGGACCGAAGATGGACGAAGAAAATCAACGCTTAGGGTCTACATTAACTGATTCACATGATGTTAGACAGAATTTTCTGCTGTGCTTCAGGCTGTTGTCCTTTCTCTCTTTTCTCTAAATCATACACATACAGGTTTGATGGGGTTAGAGTTGTCTCCACTAGGTGTATCTTCTGTTGCTTAGACACAACCAGGGGTGAGATGCGGAAAGATGGCGTTCCTCCTTGGGGGGGGAGGAACCACGTGACAGCTGGAAGGAGATTCCCTGGTCATATATAGGTTTAACACACACATACAGGGTTGAATGATTGTTTTGGGGGGTGGGTACCCAGTTGCAGGTGGTCCACAACCCAGTGCCTAGGGGATTAACTGATCTAAATTAGTGAGGTGCCTTTAAATGACACCTCATCAGGGGGGTTGTTAGGAATAACCTTTATTAATATGAGTCATATATTTTATTTCACTATAGTATAAATGGGAAAAACAGCTAAGTTCTAATGTTTCCCTTTTGTTACAATAGGATAAGAATGCTCACAGACATACAGTACAAGGATAAATGGCCCAAGGGTTGTCAAAAATGACCTGAGGCTGGGGCACTGGGTTTGATAGTGGAGCAACCGGTATAACTGGTTTGATTAGAAAGCCACGGCACACGTAGATTGAGTATGGGCACCCGCCAGGAGGACTATCATAGCAGTGTCAATCACACTCGTGTACGTGCTGCTCACACCCTCCCTGTACTCACATCCCTCCATGTACCGTCGCTCAAGACTGCTAGTGTGATGCAGCTGTACTAATTTCTGTGCTAATGTTTCTGTGCTAATGATTTTATCTATGGGCAGGCCACAGTCAATGTAACGCATATCATTGATGTTTTGTCCCTACCAGTAATGTGCCATAGCTGTTTATCTGTCATCATCGGTGGCCCTGCTTACTAGACTGCACTTTCAGGGCAGGCTCTGCAATGGGTGAGGAGCTGTGGAAGGAGGGGTGCAGAACAGCACAGAGCAAGAAGGAGGGACCTGTAAGGTGTGCATGTTCAAATTTTCTGGCTAAGTCTACAGTTTCCTCAGAAATCCCTTTTGCTTTAAGGTTTCTTCTGTTTCACCTTGTTACCAACTGGCAAATTTGCATTGAGAAAGAAGAGTGTCGTCGCCCTCCTCTGTCTCGCTGCATGCAGCCCGTGTCGGTGTTGCAGCCAACAAGTGCAATGCGTGCAGAGCATTATAAGCAAGCAAAGTAGTAAAAAACAAAGAATGTTTCAAAAGAATTGGATTGTTTGTGAACATCACATCACTATAGGGTGACCACATGGCCCGATTTGTGTGGGACTTTGCCGCATTTTTCACTCCTGTCCCTGTGTCCCTTAAATAGAAATGCATTTGTCACGCATTTGACTGGGCCACATTCTGATAATTAAAAAAAATTATTCGACAGGCATTTTCTGAAATGTAGAGACAGCAAAGCTTCAGTTGTAACCCATGTTTGTTGATTTACTTGTTATTTTTAGTTGTTCCTGTTAAGAGCGGTACGGATCAGAGGGTTTTATTTTGAAAGGGAAGAAGAGAGACCAGAAGTAGATAATTTTTTTCTTGCTACCATCTGGAAGCTCGTATTGATAAATCGAATTTAATTATGTAAAATTTGTGAAAATATGCCAGTAAAATGCAATGCCGGAGAAAGTTGTTTCTCTAGCCTTGTGAAAAGAAACGGGTCAGTAAAAGTACAAGTATACACCAGCACAAAGAAACAAGTACCATCTGTACGATCAAGTACCAACATTTATCTTTACAGGTCAATTTAACCCACATATTTACTTTTACTAAGAAGAACTTTATGACATGTGTTGTAGTTCATTTGGAATAAAGGTTTTCAGATTTACTTTAAATTCTTTGTAATTTGTGACAATATAACACTACAATTATCAAATATGACTACTATATTCATACCTGTTGTGTTTTTTTACAGAACAAAATTCCCCCTGATTGGCTTTTTTTATTTGTGTTTTGCTATATATGACTTCACCAGCAATGTGAGACTTAACAAGAACTGACTAGTTCTCTAGAACAATTTAAGGTTTTATTTATCACGGATTACTGTGGCCTGGGGTCAATTCGCCTGGTCGGCAACGTTTTGTGATTTTTTTGTGTACAAGTCATTTCACCCCTTCCTCATTTCGTATCTTCCCATTTTTGATGCTTTCATACCTGACTTTTTTTTGTACAAATTAGTGCAGACAGGACTGCCCTTGAGTTGATTCGGACCTATCAGGCTGATTTTTTTTACTTGCTTTTGACAATTTGAAGTGATTTTTAATAGTCTTCTCATACTCTATATAAAGTTATGACTCCAATACTTATCCTTCAGCAGGAGGTCATTTAGATTTATTTTGGTTTGATCATGGGTCATAATCTGCCTGTGCTTTCAAGATGTCATTGTGGATGGCTGCGTTGGTAAGATGCTCACTCGTACTTTGTGTTGTTTTCTGTATTTGTATTTTGCTGCTATTCTGCAGTTATTTTCACCAGTTATTTTCAGCTCCTAAGCATCAGGCAATCCTCTTTAAGCAATTTTTTTCCTGGTTTTCATTGATCCAGAAAGTTTTTATGACATCCTGGTTGGAACTGTGGAAACTTGGGTGAAATTTACTGGAGATGCAGACGGGAGAAACACGCAGGTACCACTGTTAAGCTCTGCCAGCAGGGGCTGACACCTGGCAAATGTCCGCTTCCTGATGAACTAAAAGGATGAGCTGCTTCTTCTCAGCACAGACATCTGCGGATTTGCTACCCGCTGCCGCAGTAATAGCTGGCTCAGTGAGATCTTACTTCTGATGCTAGGCTTCCTGCTGTTTCAGGCGGACCGATGTACGGAGTTCTAGATGAAAGAGAGAGGAGGTGGAAGCTGCTTTATATAAACAAAGGTTGGTATAATGATGTCACGGAATTACAGAAGATGTGTAGTCCTCACCTGGAGTAATTTTTATAAACTGTAAGCCCTTTTATTCAACAAGGGAGTTCTCCTTGTTTGTTCTGGCTGGTATTTACCAGCATGTCAGAAGCTGAAAAACAGATCGCTGAGCTGATACCAAACTTGGAGAAAAAACACAGAGACTGTCATTATTCTTCTTGGGGATTTTAACAACACAACCTTCCAAATGAACTACCAAAATACAAACAGCATATAAAGTATCCCACCAGAGACACAAACACACTAGACCACTGCATACTGTGCAGTCTCCAGCTTTAGCACTCTCTGATCCCTGTCTGCTTCATCTTATTCCACTTTACAGGCTAGATCTGAAACCTCTATGCCTGTGTTTAGGACTGTTAGGACGTGGACTGATAAGTCAAAGCAGATATTACAGGCCTGCTTTAACTGCAGATTGGAGTGTTTTTGAAACTTCAGCAACTGACTTGGACCTGAGATTCATACATCAGTTTTTGTGGGGATGTGTGTGCAGACCAAGACCTTTCACATATAAAACAACAATAAACCATGGTTTACTTCGCATCTGAGGAAGCTGTGATGGGCCAAAGAAGAGGCCTAGAAAAGTGGGGACCAGATCCTGTATAAGCAGGCAAGAAACAAACTGATCAAGGAGATCATCAAGGCAACTATGAGAAGCTATAGCGAGAAGCTAAAAATCAGCTTCTCAGCTAACCACACAACAGCACTCTGGAGGAGCCTGAACAAAATGACTAACTACAGGAGCCCAGGGCCCCAACAACTGATTGACTACCTCAACAGCTTCTTCTACAGGTTTTAAAGAACAGCCATTTACACCTTCAACCCACACACCTACACCACACTCCAACACAAAAGGACTATCTGCACTCCCCACCAACAACACTACATCCCTCTCCCCTCTGACTCTATGCCTGCACTAACGATCCCTTAGGAAGATGTAAGTAGGCTCTTTCAGCATCAGAAGATGCTTCTGCCTGAAAGCCTTTACTGACCAACTGGTGCCCATTTAGCTATTCCCCACCCCCTACCCACCACACTCACTCACCAGCCTCAACAACACTGTGTCTACTGTGGATCACTCCTGGTTCTTAGAAACCACCCTTTCGTGGGACCTGAGCTGGTCCTCACACATAGACACTGTTCAGAAGAAGGCCCAGACTGTACTTCCTGCGGCAGCTCAAGTAAAACCTTCTACAGGAGTTACTGGTCATCTTATACACTATAATTATTCAGTCTGTCCTGTGCACATCCATAAAAGTGTGGGTTGACTCATTCACAAAGCAGGACAGGTTTAACTGCAACAACTAGGTCTGCAGAGAGGATCATCGAGACTGACCTTCCCTCCATCCAGCACTTGTATCGGTCTTGTAACAGTCCTGAAGAGTTAGGTATTGGTTTTCATTTGTGTTCATATTTTTCCAGCGTTTTCCTTGTTGTTTATTATGTTCTAGAGATCTTGCCATATTCTGTTTTTATTTATGGCATTTGGATTTTGCCATACCAGTTCATTCTTTGTGCTCATTATTATTATTAGGTGTATTGTTTTAGTTCATTTCTTTATGTTTCTCTCGTGGTCCTTTTTAATTTATGTTGTTTCCTGTTAGATGTCTGTTTGACATTTTCCCAAAGATTTGTTGTTTAGCTCCAATGATGTTTATTTGTCCTTTCTCGCTTTCTCTGCTCTTTTCCTTTGTCTCAGCTGCTCCACTTATCCTCTCATTGTTCTGCCTTCTCTCTGCCTCAGTTGTAATTAATTCCCTCTGATTAGTTTATCTGGTTTCCCTCTCATTTCTCTACCCCTGCCTCAGTTTATATATACTAATTGGTTTTCTTTTTTCTCCACTGGACCCTTGTTGTCTACATGCTGACTTCTCTTGTGTATGTTCCATCTTTTAGTGCAAGACCTGTTTTTTGTAATTTTGCTCTTATCTCTTATCATTAAATAATTTAAACAGCTTTCAAGCATAAGGGTTTTCGTCAGTGCACTTGGAACCTGGGCAACCAATGCAGGAGGTCGATGATAAAATTTGTAGTCGTGTCTTCAGCCTCGGACAGTGATGTATTCAACTCCCACCTCCAGGAAAGCTTTTACCAGATTCCGGTTGACGTTGGAGTGGACGATGTTCTCCACCTTTATTGTGGATGCTGTTGCCTGTAACTGTGGCCATGAGGTCTGTGATGTCGAACCCAGTGGTGGACACCGGCAGAAAAGGATGCCGCCAAGCTGAAGAAGGAGTCCTATCAGTTCTGGTGGGTCTCATGAGGCAGTCGGAGGGTACTGTGAGGCGGGTGGCCTGGGCGGTAGCAGAGGCAAAAACTCAGGCCTGGGAGGAGTTCGGTGAAGCCATGGAGCACGACTACCAGTCGGCCTCAAAGCGATTCTGGCAAACGGTCCAGCACCTCAGATGAGGGAACAACCGATCTTTCTTTTTTTTTACTTTTTTTGGCTGCACATACACATACATGCACATACTGTTCCTTTTATACTTTATTTAATTTCCTCTAAAGTTTATATATTTATACTTGCCTGTATGGTGTGAGCACTTGAAACCAAAGTAAAATTTCTTGTTTGCACACATAATATTGGCCAATAAAGCTTTCAGAAAAGAGTTCATTAGTTCTACTGGCAATCAGAAACAAAATAATAAAAAAAAGAGGGAGTATTACAAAGTTTTCAGTTAATAATAACTGCATTCAATTTTACATGAGATTTGAACGATTTTATGACCATTCATAGATAAAAAAAAAAAGACTCCTAAAAAAAATGAACTCACACACTATGGTTTTAGTACTGAGGTATTAAATTGATGTAGGATAGGGCAAAAGGGTATTGGATAGATAAATAGGGTATGGATTGGTAAAGGGTTTCTTTTTTGAACACAACAGTCATGTAGGAAACCACCAAAACTGCAAAAACATGAAATGCTCTGTGAGTGTTAAAAAGACAAAAAGAAAGACAACCAGTAATCTAAACCTGAAAGTTACCTCTTCTATGAGTGAAGTACTCAGTCAAGGCAATCTATATACACTGGGTAACATCTGAACTGTTAAAAGATGTGGATTTTTTTAAACCAAGCAACATCCATCTTATTATCATTAAGGCTCAGGAAGGTCAGCTTGAGCTGAGTTTTTATGTCACTTGTGTAATAAAGTATTTAACAACCTTTTTTTTTTTTTTATTAATCTTCGGTTTAATAAAAGTTCTACTTCCACTCATTACTTCACTGTTATACTGACACATTTTGGCATGGATTATTAAAATGTTTTGATTTTCTTAGGCTTTAGCATTGCTCCTTCCATTGCTGTAAATGTACTAAGATATATGAGCTTGTGTGCAACTATTACCCTTAGTTGTTGTGTATTGCATTATACTTCCTAGGCAGCTCCCACAAAGCTAAAATACAACACATTGCAGAACTATTTATTTTAAACGATCTTTATCAGAAGAAATTCTGAGAAAACAATACATAAATAATACATAATGCACAATTAAGCTGTCTAAAACATGGACTTCAGGTAATTTAGCTTTTTGGCACAAAAGAAAAAAGCAACACAGTGTTAAACAGTTTATCTAGCAGCTAGAGAAAGGACTGCAAATGAGACACTTCATTCTGTCATTTTTTTTAGCAGGAATCTAAGTTGCAAAACTATCAGCTTTTGGTCACACTGCATGTCCTCTGCTCTGGACAGTAACCCTTATTTCAAAACCAGTCCCTAAATGAAGATATGGATAGATTTTGCTGAGCCAGCAGACAGCCCACTGTGTGGCTCACCAGAAATCAGCTCAAAGTACAGTTTCATAATGATTCTATGGCACAAAAATCAGACAGTTTTAAAAATGGTGAGCACAGAACCTGACTAAAACCATGTGCCCATCTCTATCCTGTTTATCTGTCTGTTTACCATGACATCTGCATGACTTGCACTCTGGGGTGGAAACCTACAATAAAGAAACTTATGTGATCTCAGTTAACACTATGGGTTAAGCCAGCTGCTCAAATTGCTTTTTTTTTTTTTGTTGGGTGGTCAGCATGCATATATTTAGTACTGAGAAGCACAGTTTTGATTTTTTTCTCCTCCCTACTCTATACTTTAAATTCCAAATGGTCAGGATTTTTTGTCTTATCATTTCTGTACTGAGAAGTACACATTTGAAACACAAAAGAAGGGAACAAACATTAAAGAAGGGGGCCTTGAAACATATTACCTGCTGGTATGGGGTACAGTAGACCTCTGAGCCAGTAAGGCCACAAGTGGAGGAGGCTCGCAGCTGGTGAGACCTGCCCAGAAGCAGGTCCTTGCTAGGTGGATAACACGCTCCAAGAGAGCAGTCATTCTGGGCTCCAGATATGGCTGTCATTGCTGTCAAGAAAAGGGCAGTACAATAAGGAATTCCTTAGAAGTTGTAAAATTTACAGGTTTACATTGGACAGTGGGTTATACTGTTAGCTCACAGCTACTGTAAAATTACAGGTTAATTGAAGACCCTGAACTAGCGTTAGGTGTGCATAGTTGTCTTTTACAAAACAGTACTGTAAAGATGAGCCACTCTTTCAACATCCTCTGGTTGTTCATAAATCACATACTAAGCCGTCCATGCACAGGATAGATGTTGGTTTTTATAAACAAAATTGTACACTTCTGATATTAACTTTCGTTACCTGAGCAGCAGACGACAAATTCCCATAACAATTGTCCTAATTATTGTTATTTCTGTAACTATTCCACGTCCCTAGAGCCAGATAAGCATCCGGGGATCGGGCCGCTGAGGTCTCCAACTTCGTCCGCCGCCCAATCCTCTTTGCACCGGTCCCTCACGGTTCCCCTTGCAGGTGCTGGGCCCACTGGGGGATGGCCTCACGTCTCTCGTTTGGGCTTGGCCCGGCCGGGTCCCGCGAGGAGCAACCCGGCCACCAGGCGCTCTCCGGCGAGTCCCAACCCCAGGCTTGGCTCCAGGGTGGGACCCCGGCTCCGCCGTACCGGGCAACGTCTTGTGCCTTGATGTACTAGTCCTCATGAAGGATTCTTGAACCGCTCTTTGTCTGACCCATCACCTAGAGCCTGTTTGGGTGAAGAGAGGGCTGAGCTATCCACTGATCACCACCTGGTGGTGAGTTGGATCCACCGGAGGAGGAGAAAGCCGGACAGACTTGGCAGGCCCAAGCGCATAGTGGGGGTCTGCTGGGAACGTCTGGCGGAGCCTTCGGCCAGGGATGTATTCAACTCCCACCTCCGGGAGAGCTTTGACCAGATTCAGGGGGATGTTGGAGACATAGAGTCCAAGTGGACCATGTTCTCCACATCTATTGTTGATGCTGCTGCCCATAGCTGCGGCCGTATGGTCTGCGGTACCTGTCGCGGCGGCAATCCCAGAAACACCGGCAGTAAGGGATGCTGTCAAGCTGAAGAAGGAGTCCTATCGGCTGTGGTTGGCTTGTGGGACTCCTGAGGCGGCTGACGGGTACCGTGAGGCCAAGCGTGCTGCAGCCCGGGCTGTGGCAGAGGCAAAAACTCGGACCTGGGAGGAGTTTGGTGAGGCCATGGAGAAGGACTATCGGTTGGCCTCGAAGCAATTCTGGCAAACCATCCAGCGCCTCAGGAGGGGGAAGCAGTGCTTCGCCAACACTATTTATAGTGGAGGTGGGAGGCTGCTGACCTCGACTGAGGACATTATTGGGCGGTGGAAGAAGTACTTCGAGGATCTCCTCAATCCTGCCATCACGCATTCCCAGGTGGAAACAGAAGCTGGGTACTCAGGGTTGGACTCTTTCATCACCCAGGCTGAAGTCACCGAGGTGGTTAAAAAGCTCCACGGTGGCAGGGCTTTGGGGGTGGATGAGATCCGCCCTGAATACCTCAAATCTCTGGATGTTGTGGGGCTGTCATGGTTGACACGCCTCTTCAACATTGCGTGGCGGTCGGGGACAGTGCCTCTGG
>JAHUTJ010051701.1:0-12501 GCA_036250325.1 Characodon lateralis
TAATAATTATTGCATGGATTACTCATAAGGATATAAGGATATTTATTGTAACTTTTATGGAGTTAACTGTGAGCAGTTACTAAATGTTGCATGGATTACATGGAAAGATCTCACCTTATTTTGACAAGGGACATTCTTTGTAGCTGATATACAGGCACGGGGAGAGGTAACATTTTCAAAGGAAGCTGTCGGCACTTTCTGAACTAATAATCTGTTTGATACTCATTAGTATAATTTACTTGCTATACACATGGTTTTTATCTGAAAACAAACTTTAACTTTTCTCAGTCTTTCCATCCTAGAAAAACTGTATATGTATGTTGTTAAAACAAGAACCTTTCATCATGGAGGTCTGTGCATGTATAAAAAATCATCAAAATTTTAGTTACAGTGGTGTGAAAAACTATTTGCCCCCTGCCACATTTCTTGCTTTGGTTTTGTCGTTTGGACACACTTAATCAGAACCTGTGTGACAACAAGAAATCTGCTAAAAGATTTCAAAAAGCAATAGATCATGTCTCAATCTAAAGTAATTCAAGAACAGATTAGAAACAATGCCATTGACATTTAGCTTTCTGGAACAGGCTTACAAAGAATTCTTACAAACCACTCCTGAGCAAAAAAAGACACTAACGTCCATCCTACAAATCTCCCCAAACTCACTTTGATAATCCCCCAAGACTTTTGGAAAAACACCCTGTGGACTGATGAATCAAAGGTGGAATTTACATTTGGTATAATGCAGCAATTCAGAAAAAGAGAAATAACACCAATAGTCAAATATGGTGGTGGTGGAGTGATGGTCTTGGACTGCTTTGCTGCTTCAGAACCTGGACGACTTGCCAGAATAGATGGAACCATCAATTAACATGGCAATTAACTAACCTAGCAAAATGAAGATTTTGGAGCTGTTAAATTAAAGTCTGGACTTTAATCCAATTTATATGCTATGACACAACCTTAAACTGGCCTGTCATCCTCAAATACCCACCAATGTGTCCTAATTAAAGCAATTCTGCAAATAAAAGTGGGTTAAAATTCCCCCGAAGTGACGTAAAAGACTTATATCCAATTATTGCAAATGCTTAAGCAGATGCTTTCCAATCAGTCTGACTTAATGGCACAACCAGTTATGGCATTAAGATGAAAATTACATTTTCACATTGGGCCAGGTTTGTTTAAATAGCTTATTTAATTATTTTTTATTAATTTATTTATTTTTTTTATCATTTATTTAATTATTTGATCATCATTTTAAAACTGCATCCTATATTTACTCAATTTATCTTGATCTGATATTAAAATATGACTGATGATCTTAAACATGTAAGTGTGACTAAAAAGCAAAAACAAGATAAATCTGCTATGGGGGAAACAATTTCTCAGCACTGTATGTGTTTACTTTATATGTTCTTGTTCACGTTGTTTTGTTTTTGGTGAATTGAGGAAACAGCGCCTCCTACAGTTACAGGACACGATGGTCGTAGAAGCGTATGTCTGTCTAGGACATACGCTTAAAAAATTTATTAATTTTTTTTTAGTTGTCAGTACCAGGTTTTTGATGAAAACATCCAATAAATCAAACATGCACAGGCCTTGGTGGCTATTAATCTCTAACACCGAACCAGTGTCCTTAGCCACACCAGTATAGAGAGGTACTGAACACATTCATTTCATCAGCAAAAATGATATCCACCAGGTGAAAATTTATTCAGAGGACATAAAAGATTTGAACTGCTGCTTTTCTATCTACCTGCAGCATCTAGCTTTCCAGCCATGCTAACATTAACTTTACATTGACAGGAAGAAGAGGAAGATATTTAGTTTCTGTCCCCTTCTATTGCAGTACACACTACTGCAAAAAAATATTTTTGTTAGTATCTCCATTTATGAAAAAATATGATGTTCCTTGCTACTGCTTATGTAAAGTTAGGTTGGTAAACCCTTCAGACTCCAGAAATCCAGTGCTAATGGTGCTATAGACCATATCTGAAAACCAGCATCTCTCAGCTGATCCTGTTCTCAAAAATCATCTCTTCATAATCGTTTAAACATTGGATGTCATGTCTGTGCATTAATTTGCACTGATTCCAAGCCTTTCTGCTTTTCACACGTCTTTCTTGTCACTTATTTTCTTAATACCAGTTACAATGAAAGATGAAATCTTCAAATTCTTGTTCTTTGTAATTTTTTACTTTTATGTTATTGTTAATTATGTCTATTTGTCCACAGAGTTTAAAACCAACTCTACCATCCTCTCCCATTATTTTTTAAACAATACATTTAATTAAACATTTATTCATCTTTTATAAATCATTTATTTCCCTAAATTTCTTTATTCATATTTTCTAACAATATTTTATTTTCTTTGTAAACAAGTTTATTTCTACATGAAAATTGTCCCATTTCAGTTTCCTCACCTTAACATTGTGGTTTATTCCCACTTTGCATAATAAACAAGAATGCCACTGTGCTTTGTTCTTTTTTTCTGTCAGATGTGCAAATGTTTTAAATACTTACATCACTGTAGCTAAGGACAGAACTGGCAGAAATACACTGGGTATACTATTATTAGTTGTGCATTACCAGAAAATACTTTGTTTTGAAAAGACAAAGGGAACATTAAGCAAAGCTGAAGGCTCGTTAATGTCGGAGAATACACTCTACAGACGGTTCTCACAGTTCAGGGCCCAGCCGCTCAATCTCTTCAATCAGGAAGTCGATGTCTGACCTGGTGGCTGCAGGGTTGGAGATGACCATGCGGAAGAAGTTCACTTTGTCTCCTTGCGGCTGGTACCCCACCATGGTGGTTCCTGACTCCATCATCATGGCCTTGATCTTGGGAGCCACCTGTTGCAGATATTGTGCAGTTAGATATCAGCTCTACAGCGCCTTTTGGAGGAGCAGATGCCCTTTAACCTTTTTCATACTTGTCATGTTACCATCACAGACCTCAATTTCGGATTTTTGTTCATAGTAAAACAGAAAGCTGTGCTTTCCTATGAAGTGAAAGGAAAAGAATACAAATATTTCAAACCTTAATGAATGAAAAATTGTAAAATGTGGTGTGCATTTGTATTCAGCTCTTTTGATTCAGATACCTGTAAATAAAATTCAGTAAAACTAATTGCAAACAAAATAGCAAAAAGAGTCCCCCTTGTATAATTTAATCTCAGTATACATAGAGTTCCCTTTGAAGGTCTCAGAGACAGAGAACATCATTGAACCAACAGCATCATAAAGACCAAGGACCACAGCAGACAGCACAGAAAGAAAGGTGTGAAAATGTATATTAGGTGTTGAAGAAGTATAGGGACTTCTCACAAAGCACTGTTCAATCCATGATCTGAAAACTGGAAAGAGTATAGCATGACTGCAAACCTACTAAGACATGGCTGTACACTTAAACCACTGGTCTGCAAACTGTGGCTGAGGCTTTGGAGCCTTCACGGCCTTCACCTTATAACTGGCCAAAAATCATAGAGAATCTAGCAATTTTTTTCAAATATACAGGCAACAAATCAATACTAGCCTTAGCAGTTTTTATTCTTTGTAAATAATTTTGTTTGTAGTTTTTTTTAGGTTGCAAACTATATGGTTTTTGATGTAATTTTCAATAAAACATTGCAGAAAAAGTATACATTCCCTTTTATTTAAAAGCTTTTTGTAAACCTAAAATAGAGAGTAATTGTTTTTCTTTAATTTATAAATCAAAACACATTTCCTAAAATAGATATTGTAACAACCTATTATTAGTTATTTAATTTTGAAGGGTCACTTAGCTTTTGTGGCTCTAAACAAATTTTGTTTAGCTGGACCGATGGCAGAAATGGCTCTTGGGATTGAAAAAGTTGCTGACACCTGACCAAACTGACAGGCCGGGCAAGGAGAGCATTAAACACAGAGACAGTTGAGAGGCCCTATGGTAACTCTGGAGGAACTGCAGAGATTAGCTCAGGTGGAAGAATCTATCCACAGATCCACATCTATTTGTCGTGCACTCTACAAAATTGGCCTTTTTGAAAGAGTGGCAAGAAGAAAGTTATTGCTGAAAGAAAACCATGAAAGGTTCTGTTTGCAGTTTGGCCCACATGCAAAATACTTTGTGTAGTAGAAATCTGACATTGCCCATCACCCGGATTACATAATACCTATTAAAGCATGGTGGTAGAAGCATCATGCTGGGGATGCTTTTATTCAGCAGGGAAAGGGAACTTGGTCAGAGGTCAGAAATATAGAAGAAAGCCTACTAGAGGCTTCAAAAGACTTGATACTGGGGCAAAGCTCCAACTTTCAGAAGGACAACAACCCTAAAAATTTAGATCCCAACATGTTCTTGTGTTAGAACGGTCCAGCCAAAGTCCAGAACTAAATGCAATTGAGAATGTGCGGCAAGACTTGCACATGGATGTTCACAGATGCTTTCTATCCAGTCTGACTGAGCTGAATTTGCAATAAAAAAATGGGCAAAACATTTTAGCTTCTAGATGAGCAATGCCAAAAACTTGAAGTGTTGACTGTGGGGGATTAAATACAAATGAATTTCATGTTTTTAAGGTTATATTTGTTAAAACAATTGAGACCATGTAACATTTTCTTTCTGCTTCACAATGATGCACCACTTTTTGATGTTCTGTCACATAAAATTCCAAAAAAAGAAATTCAAATTTTTGAAATGTGAAAAGTACAGGGGTTGTGAATTCTCTTGCATGGAACTGAAAACCATTGAAAGGGTTCTTTTCCTTTGCCAAGTGAGCCTGTTTATGAATGAATCACGTGTGAGGAGAGAAGTTTGAAAAACAGGCTTAATTTGCAGATTAATGAGTCATTACCTTATGCAGTCTCTCGCGTTTCTCTTTGCCATCAGGCATGCCACGAAGGCTCGGAGGAATGTACCAGAAGCAGACATTAGTGTGCTGCGGCTGATAAGAGAAAACAACATTTGGAACGGTGCTGCTTGTCACTGTGTCAGCAAAGTAAAATGATCTAATCAGTCGTGAGTAAATTATGCCTCATTATTTCACGGGTTGATAAAGCCATTTTAGTAACAGCAGCATGAAAACTGGTTTAATCTTACCTCTGTGTTGAAAACCATCTCAAACCCCTCTCTGTTTTTTATTTTGTCGTAAAGGTACGCAGACAGATCCAAGCACTTGTCAACATGCTGCTCAAATCCTACGGTTCCCTTTTATTATAGATAAAAAAAATTAAATTACAGTCAGTTCTTAAATATGTGAGTCTGACAGTGAGCAAAATCAAATAAATGCTCACCTTTGCCTTCCACATGAGCCAAAACTTGAAGATATCAACATGGCGTCCACACTGAATGGCCTTATCCCCCGTGTCGTATGTGACATCGTACTGTTTGTCTGGCTGGAAGAGGTAGCCTGCACACATGGAGTTGCAGCCTTGTAATAGTCCCTGCAGTGGGAACAATGATGATGAAGGATAAACAAGAAGAAAATGCAAAGCATTCAACTCGACTGATTACAGTAGTTCTGCACAGGTGGAAGAGTGGATGACACAGACTTACCCTCTCTCTGACCAGAATGGCAGAGCACTGCAGTGGCACTCCCATCATCTTGTGAGGGTTCCAGGTGACTGAGTTCGCCCTGCACAGATATGGAAACAGTAACCACATTTTTGTCAGGGACTGAGTGTGTCAGGTCTGCAAACTCAAGCAGCAAGCTAAAAACATATAAAGATATCATTTCAGATTGAGTATCCTTTAGCATATTTGTCATTTGAAGAAGACGAAGCTGACGTATTGGGAATCATAAGAAGATTTGAGCCTGAAGGCTGATTTTTATCTATGCAACTCAGGAGTTTTGTATTTGCATGATAAGATAGTTCCCTCAGTTCTACGTTTTAGATGATATGTTAATTTATGTGTCTCAAAAAACATTATTTACTTTATTTAGTATTTCCTGACGTGATTGTTGAACAAATTCGACTCTCTCCTTAAGCTGCTGTCACACCGTAGGTCTAAATGTGAGGAAAGGAAAAAAATTTTTTGTAATAAATGAAGTTCTATGTGTGTCCCATTTGATACACTCCTGTTTTCAGCAGTGTATGTGTGTCCATATCTGGTTGTGGAATTCACAGTGATCTGCTGTGCCAGTTTGTCAATTAACTGGGCTTCATGGTGCCGCTGTTGTTACCACTGTTGTCTTGCAGCAAGAAGCTCCCGGGTTCAGGTCCCGGCCTGGGCTCTTTCTGCATGGAGTTTGCATGTTCTCCCTTTGCATGCAGAGGTTCTCTCCAGATATTTCCTCCAACAGTATAAAAACATGGGTGTTTGGTTGACCAGTCTCTGTGAATTGTCCTTAGGCATGAGGGTGAAGGTGTATCCTTATTGTGTCCTGTGTGTTTTTGTGTATTCCTGTGATGAACTGGTGACCTATCCAGGGTGTACTACGTGGAATTTTCAATGCAATACGAGATCCCCTGAGTGGCCAAATATTTATTAGCTGAGTAAATTAAAAAAAAAGGTCTTGTCATCAGTTTCGCTTTTAGTTTCAAGCATTCGATATGCCAAGGTGAGTGAATCTCCATGAGATTTTTGGGCCATTGCAGCAATATTCAAGTTGCAGTTGCACTGATTATGGCATATGTGTGTTTTATTTTTATTTTTATCCTATGGCCTCATGTCCTTCTAAATTATTGAAACAATAGGCAGATATGCAGTTGTGTGATGTGATCGGGGCATAGATGGCAGAACTAGTACTTGACTAGCTTTGTGAATGTGCCACTGTTACACTATTGCATATCAATTCTGCCTTTTAGTGATGTGAATACGCAGATACGCAGCTTTAAGCAGATGGTATTCCAGGATGACTTCTCTACACATCTGATACTGTAACACTGTAAAAATAAAAATGGTGGCAGCATTGCACTGTAGACACAATAAATAGCGGACATAGGCGCTGCTGCAATGAAATCTACATAAATGTTACTAAAATGTCACAGCAATGACTCAATAATACCATCACTTCTTCTGCTCACCTTGCCATGCTTGAAGTGTCCATAATGGCAGGGGAACTTCCCCAATTTTCTGATTTATTCTGCCAATAATTGTTTAACCACTAGGTGGCAATCATAGACTGTGTGTAAAGCATTGCATTGTTTTCCCCAGATGGTCCGGTTGCTCATTAAGGATGAAAAGACGACAAGAAGGGACGCCCTGCAAACACGAACCTTATGTGCCTATACGAAGTGGCACAGTGTGAATTCTGCACCCTTTCCAATTTATTGCACATGGAATATAAAATGATAGCATATAATTAAAAATGCACAGACCTTACGTATTTCTATGTTTTGGACTCGTAAAAAGCGTTTTTAGAAACACCAACATGCATGGCAAGATAAGTAAAACAGTAAATTAGTTTATATCAGTTCACACTGTTAAGTTAAACCCCCCCCCCCCACACCCAATATTAACCTTATTTCTTCTGAATATGTTGTTTCCTTTAAATAATTAAAGCATCAGGATGTTCTTTACCTTTCTACTCCATTTAGTTTGTGTTTGTGTCTTCTGGACATCAGCAAGCCTCCTCCCCATGCAGCCTGCACAGCACAACATGCTGTTCTATAATAACCCTAAAACACTGATACAAGATGTGCAACAAATATCAGTCATGTAAATTTGTGTTTAGGAGGAAATAAATGTTCACTTACATCCACATGAAGCCATATGTTGTACTTCTCACAGATGTCTGCGATCTCATTGATGGGATCAAAGGCTCCATAGACAGTGGTGCCGGCAGTGGCGTTCACAAACATTGGAACATACCCCTGAAGGCCAAAGGCAGAAGAAAAAAGATGACTGAGCTCTAGGTTTTACATGCTCTTTAAATCCATTTGATTGTTTGTATCAAAGGGAAAGTTAATGCATCCCTCTTTTTGTATTGAATTCCCATTTCTTCTACTCTGAGCATCAGGGAAATTACTTCCTGGAGAAACATTTTAAAACCACTGTAGCATCTTAATGTGAAGTGACAGCAGCAGCGGTCTCATTAAAGTAGCCTCAATGACCCGGTGCACAAAGCTGAAGCTGATATGAGAGCTTCTGATTGTAGGATGTAATGGACAAAGGGAAAGAGATAGATTCGAAAAGTGATGTCAGAGGCCTGTTTTTACCTTTTGCTTGACCTCAATTATTTTCGCCTCCAGATCAGCAGGAATGACTCTACCTCTGGAAAAAAAAGTAGGCATCAGTATTCCACATGTTAATATTTTGCTAAACTTAATACAAGCACTTGTAGATTAAACACAAAACAAACCTTGCATCGGTGTTTAAAAGGATAAGGTTCTCTGTTCCAAAGCCCAGAGCTGCACTTGCTTTCTTGATGGAATAGTGGCTCTGCAGGAACAAAAATATGATCCGTCTCAAATAAATTCATCCAGCTTATTGTAAGTTTAAGTTTGTATTTTTAAGGTAATGAGATGATCGGGGGCAATGTGGGACTAACATGCTCAGAAGTGAAGAGCACCAGTCGGGGTGCAGCTGCCATCCCTTTGGTCTTGACTTCAGGGAAGAACTTGTATCTGGCGATCATCACGCTGTACATGTTAGAGATGGCGCCACCTATAGAGTCCAACAGTGTGCACATTTATAGTTATTTAATATCAAGAATAAATAAATGACAAAATGGTACTCAACTACACTAATATAACAGCAAGATCAATGTCCTTTTGCTTACAATTTCCTGTGTTGTCAAGTAATATATTTGTGCTCATTTTGCACTCTTTGATACACAAACTCACTCATGTTAGTTTGGTCCATTGCATTGTGATCTATGTTTTTAGATTTTTGCTTCATGCTTCCAAAGTAGCTTATACCTCCAGGCGTCCTCTTGTCTCTCTGTCTTTTGTTTTGTCTGTCCCTGTTTGGTTGCTACAGCATTGCCTCTCTAATTAAACTTGGACTGATCACGGTTGAATTCATTCTGCATTTGGCTTGACCAGTTAGAAGATACTTGCAGAGCAATGCTAGTAAATCTTTAAAGCAATGTGTGAAGCTTTGTTGTGGGAGTTTATCATGAAGTTATTTGCCCCATATCATATTAGAAGATATTAGAAGATCATCAACTAATTCACATTATTTCCTCCTCGATAGAAACATCAGTCTTTTTCTGTTATAAGCCTCCTTACAGAGAAATTTTCCAATTTTATTGTTTACTTTGGTAGCATTTTTATTAGTTTTGAATGTATACAATTTACATTGATTTTCTTCTAAATGTATACATAGATAGATAGATATACCGTGGTGGTGAGATCTGTTGCATTTATTTGTCCTTTGTCACAATGTCTTGATTTATTGTAATAGAATAAAATATGATAGAATAGAATAATACTTTTACGTATCCTTCAGTGAGGAAATTCAAAGTGTAACAGCAGGAAATAATTCAATAGAAACATATAACACATTACCAAACAATACAAACAATAAATTTAAGTAAAAAACATTAAGCTGTAAATAAAGGGGAAATAAACATCTTAGAGTATACAAATGTTTAAATCCTTCCTCTTATATTTCAGCAGAAGTTAAAACAGCCTACGTTTCAAGCTTTAGCAGTAATAGCTTTAGGCTTTGTTAGTCTGCCTATTTCTTGACTTTATTAGTTTTTCTTGCTCCTAAATTATTATATGATTTTGAATATCAGTAATTTTCTAGGAAAGCTAGAAGGTTCAGGACATTATTTAGTCACGGGTACGCTTCTAAATATTAAAATAGAAAGCTGCACTTGAGGTTAAAATTTTGCCGTGTTTTTGTCAAGGTTTAGATCCTTTTCGAGATCTTTTAGAGATCATTAGTCACACTTTTACCTGGAGAAAATATACCGTCTCCCTCTCCATTCGGCCAGCCGATTATCTCTCTCATCTTCTTGAGCGTCAGCTGCTCCATTAGCACAAAAACAGGGGCGATCTCGTAAGTGAACCTAAAGCAGACAAAATGATCACAATTGATTATATGTGGTAATAAAAACCAACCCAGAGTTTCATCGCAGAACACACACCGATGTTTTATGTTTCAAATGGACACCAACTTCTAGAAGTCACAATATCAGCATTAAGTTCCTCGGAGTACAGATCTCCAATGATCTTACTCGGTTGAAGAGCATCGCAGGCATCATGAAATGGTCTGCAGTGGATAGTGAGGGGAGCTGAGAAATTTGTTAAGGCCTCCTTATCCTTCTCTTGGATCCGTTTCAGATCCGCTGCAGGAACAGGGCTCTGAATGCTATCAGAAACTCTTGACACCCTCTCCATGAACCTCTTAAACAGATGCCATCAGGCAAACAGTATCCCAAAATGAAAAGCAGAACCACTGGACTTTTACTAAGCTTTACTAAGCTTTCTGTCTCCAGTCAAACAGCTATTAAACCTATTTCACATATTTTTGTATGTATTTTGAGTTTTTATCTCATGGGTTTTCCTCCAAAAAACTGTTGAAGAACCCAACGAAATGTACTCTTGCTGTTGTTTGCTGTTATAATGAAAATGAATTGATCTGATTTGATAATAAACAGTATAAATAATGTAAGCTGTTTGTGGCAGTTTTTATCCAGGTTGAAAAACACCTCCTAAAGGTTGCAGATGATGACAATGATAATTAGCTGCATTTAAATTCTGAGTATTCTCAGACAGTTACAAGCTGATTAAAAGGGGTTGTTTTATTATGCTTTATCTCTTGAAAATGCACCATTTAGTTAAAACTGTGCAGAACTGACAACAATAACTTGCTGTTATGCTCTCTTCCATGAATTTCTTATATCTTTTCAGAGCATATGGGGCTTGTGCAAATGAACCAAGCATTGTGAAGCCTCTCTACAACACAGTCAATTTGGAGCTACAGTACAGGCAGACTCATCCATCTTTCCAGACCAGTGATATTGTAATTAAATAAGTATGCCGTCCGTTCATCCAAAGCAAGTAAATGAATCTGAGGAAGATTACAGTACGTCTGCAATGTGGCTCAGCGTTTTCAGCAGAAGCATGTGTGCAGACCAACAGCAAACATGTCATCCGTTACTTTCACTGCACTCATTCCTGCAGACAGGCCACAGTTACTCTGGTTATGAAAGAGCAGAATGTGATTGTCAGTCTATTAGTGTCAGTCAATTTTTATCTGGGATAATTAGGACTGATGGAGTTATTAATAAAAGTAAATCAGAGAGTAAGCAAGCTCACACAGGTTCACAGTGATGATGCCACAATTTTTAAGGTTTGATAGAGATTCAAAACTTTTATCTCAGCTTATCACGAATAAGAGCAGAGAGAACCCTCCAAAATATTCAAACTGGTTAAAATCTTTCATAATTGGTCACATTAAAACTACAAACTTTAATGTATTTTACTGGGATTTTATGTGATGGAGCGAGGCAGCATTGCTTCACTCTCAAGAAAAGTGAGGAGTCTTGATTCAAATAAACAAAGTATCAACAATAATGTTTGAAGCCTGTAATGTTTTATTTTAACATTAGGTAATTTGATGGTGGCAAAGTGGTTAGTTCTGTTTCCCTGCAGCAAGAAAGTCCTGGGTTTGAATCCCGGCCTTGGGTCTTTCTCCAGGGAGTATGTATGTTCCCCTGCGTATGTGTGGGTTCTCTCTGGGTACTCTGGTTTCCTCCCACAGTCCAAAAACATAACTCGAAGGGTAGTTTGTTACTTTAAATTTCCTATGGGCCTGTGTTTCTCCTATGTTGCCCTATTATAAACTGCCAACCTGTTCAGGGTTTACGCTGCCTCTTGCCCAATGACCTCTGGGGATAGGCACCAGCCCCCCCAGGACTCTAAATGGGTGTGTATAGACAAATAATAGATAGTTATTTAATATTTTCAGGACCTACTGTTCTTTCACAGGAATTCTGAATAATTTGAAAGAGTTGGAACCTTGTGTTCTACCGCTGTTTTTACAGATGTTTATTTTAACCTAGATAAATTGTGTTAAAGTCTCCCGATATACAGTGCCTCACCAAAATAGATCTATTTTCCAAATGTTGCCACATTACAATCAAAACCTTCAGTGTACTTAATGGAAATTGAAAGGAAGAAAAATGTTTTTGGGTTTTCAAGACTTTTTACAAATACAAATCAGTGATGTGTGGCTTGCTTTTGCCACCAACTGCCTTCAGAAGTCATATAGTTAGTCCTTCTGTGTTTGATTTAATCCCAGAAAAATACAGCTGTTTGGTTGAGTTCTGGAAGAATCTGTTGACAAGACCACAAATCTGGTCTTCATGGAAGAGTGGCAAGAGGAAAGCCATTGTTGAAAGACAGACATAAGACATCCCTTTAAAATTTTTCTCAAGCTGTGCAGGGGACAAAGCAAACACGTTTGCTGTTCTGGTGAGACATAAACTGCATGCATAAACACTACAGGGGTTGGACAATGAAACTGAAACACCTGTCATTTTAGTGTGGGAGGTTTCATGGCTAAATTGGACCAGCCTGGTAGCCAGTCTTCATTGATTGCACATTGCACCAGTAAGAGCAGAG
>JAHUTJ010051702.1:0-12493 GCA_036250325.1 Characodon lateralis
TTATAACAAAGTCTCAGTTTTACATTTCCAAAGACAATTGATCCTAGTTTATTTCCCTCCTATTGGTTAGCTCCCGCTCCCGCCTGCTCCAGTCCATGTTTTATCCTGTACCGTCCCAATCACGTGAACTTTACAGATCCTGTCTCCTAATGTGGTCCTTCAGAGTGGGCAGACCTTTGCTACGGACTTTTTCTAACTCTGTGGAAGCCTCTGCTATCCTCTATGCTGCCGTCTGCTGGGCCCCAGGCAGCAGAAAGCGGGACAGGAAGAGACTGAACAAGCTGGTTAGGAGGACCAGCTCTGTCCTGGGCGGCCCACTTGGCCCATGGAGGTGGTGGGTGAGAGGAGGATGTTAGCCAAGCTCACATCCATCATGAACATAACCTCCCACCCACTGCATCTATATATAGAGGAGCTGAGCAGCTCCTTCAGTGAGACATCTTCAGTGCAGGTAGGAGCGCTACCACAGGTCCTTTATCCCACCGCTGTTCAATTCTGCTGTATAATAACTCTGCAACAACCTCTGTATTGATAAATACCTGCAATCATTGTCACTTCAGCACAATCTCCTCTGATTGCACATTTTTTTTATATCTTTCTGCACCCTACTGGTGTTTTACGAAGAGCGGCTGCAACAAGTTAATTTCTCCATTGGGAGATCAATAAAGTCCATCTTGTCTTTACAATCTAACTTTGTAACTCGCGTTTCTCTTACCAATTTTTGTTTGTTGTTCTTTTCTGTTCCTCCTTTCCTTTTGTTCGTGAAGAAGTGATTTATTTGTGCGTGAAAAGTTTGAACCTTTAACTTCGCTCATGCTGAATGGAGAGTGACGTGCGCGGTCACTCAGTGTTGGCAAACACAACCTCGTTCAAGTATACCTAGCTTAACAGACCATGATGGGCGGGGTCAGGATGGTCAGCATTGTAGAGTTTGTAGGCGGAGCTTCCAAAGAGGTGGAGGAGGTGAGGCAACTGCCCCAACTTGCAGGTATGGTGGGGGTGGTCAACAAGATTGGGATTAAACTGGGAGATTCTCTGTAGCGACCAAGGTTTCATCCTGGCTTAGATCAAGGCTAAACATTTGTTCTGTTTTAGGGCATTTCCACCAAAGCGGTACCAGGTCCTAACCGACTAACAGAACTTTTACAGTCAGGTTTATTAAAACCACTTGGAGATAATAAAGGCCCAACAGCATTAAAGATCTGAGTTCCTGGAGTCAGTGGAAAATAATCAGCTGTTAAACTGTGATGGTGGTTTCCAGGAAGATCTGTGACAGTCAGGTTCTGATGTTCTGGTGCTGATCCAACATTTTATTCTTCAAAGTCTGAAGATTAATGTTGGCCCAGACATACTGCAAGTTGAATCAAGTTTGGAAACATTGAAATTAACAAGGAACCACGGGCTTCTCACCTGTTTTGTGTAATTTTACCACTGGTTTCCAGCTTGTTTCTGGCAGCTGGTGCTGATGGTCCATCTCTTTTCCAAACTGGACCATGCTGATTTCAGAATGTCCAACTATTTGTTGAATCTGTGGCATCATTAAGGTCTCTTCCTGCTTCAGTGGCAGCTGTTCCTCATTTTGACCCATGCACAGTTCCTCCTGCAGAGGTTCTGCTTCCTCCTGGTCAAAACTGTGGTTCCTCTCCTTGTTCCACAGTTGCTGGTCATTCAGAACCTCTTCCTCAGAAACCTTTTGTTGGAGTCCTGGATGGACAAAGGCACCAAGATAAAGGTAAACAGATCTTCTCTTATTGAATCAGCCAAACACCAGAATATGAACCCGTTCCAGCTTTAGCTAGGATCAGGTCCAGTTTCTGGACAGGAGATAAGAACTGGGCTTATCAAGTTATACGACCAGACCTCGATATGAAGTTAGCTTGAACTTTTAGAGGTGTGATCATTGAAGCTTTTTGCCCCTTCTCAACCATTACTATTTTTAGTACCTGCTTGCTTGTGGTTCTAGCAGCACCGACCCTGCTGAAAGCGTGATGTCAGAAGACTGTTGGTCACTGATTGGTTAGGGGGCGGAGTCACTAGTTACAGCATAATATAATAACTAATATCTTCACCCGTTAAATCATTTTACGACCACTATAGCAGGCTAGCATTAGGTAGCATTAGCATAACCTCACACCCCCTGTAGCTGGTTCCGATCCAAGGTTTCCTTCTCTCTCCAGTACAGTACTCCTTCTCTGGATCTGACCACAGCTACAGACCCAGCAGCAGGTCCTGCATCGTTGTTGTGTTCCTGTCACTACTGATGACATCACGCTAACGCCTTGCTACGATGATCCCGCCCACATTGAGATGGTGCTCAATTGTAATGAAGAACGAACCAAACCCTGTAGAACCGACCCGACCCGAGTAGGTACTAATAAAAGACGGGCATTAATGTTAAAGCAAAAGCTGAGGATGGAGATCGGGTCAGAATCGGGCTCATAGAAGCCAGCACAACACCTGAAAAAAGGACTATTTCACTGCATTTCATCACCTTTGTTGTTCTAACATCCTTAGAGGTCAAACCTCAGCTGGATCCTTTTAAATCACCACATGTTTTATAGACAGTTTTAGATGTTCTTAGACCACCTTAGGTTCCATCTTAGAACCAAAATACTAGAGGAAGACTTCCACTAATGACAGAAAACATTCATTCATTCATCTTCTATACCGACTGGATGGATGGGTGAAAAATGGACCTGGAAAATAAGCTTTAAAGTGACAATTTTAACTGTTCCAGTAACTGAACGTCTCAGTGCAGAATAATTCTGTCCAGGTCTGACCCGTCTAACTACTGCAGAACACCATCTAAGCTAGTCTTAGCCCAAAAACCTTAGAACCAGGACTAATGAAAGTTATTCTAAGTTACATTTTAAACCTTTTTAACAGCAGAATTAATTATATTTACAACATGAATTATAAGAAAAGGAGTCAGTTAACAGCTTGACGTTTATCAAGTTAAATAATATGCGAGTCCAGTGCTTTAAAACCAACGTCCTTCTACAGGAAGTTCATGATGGTCACACTTCCTGTCTCTTCGTTAAATAGAAGCAAATCATGGATAAACGTTCACTGTGTTACAAACACTGACAGAAGAAACAGTTCAGGAACACATTTAGGACATAGCTGGATGTAAAATGGCCTTTAAAAAATGTTTGTGAAACTGGGTTCTAAGGACCCAGCTAAGACCACAGTAGACCCGTCTAAGATGGTCTCTGGCCAAACTAAAGACGCTAAATTTAAATAAATAAACATATATGATGATTTTAAATAATCCAGCTCAAGTTTCACCACGTAACGTGTTTTAGGTTTTCTTTACCCAGAGCAGGTCAAAGTTCATATAGTCTTAACTCAAAGCTTCAGTGTTAAAGCACGTTCCGTAAAGCCTCTGGTTCTGATCCAAACTGTGTCTCATAGTCTACAGCTGAAACAGAATCTTAATCCAGAGCTTCAGTGTAATACGAGTACAGATTTAATTTCTCGGCTCTGATTGGTTGATGAGGAGCTGGCAGGCTTCAGGCTGATCTTAGAGGTTTCTCTGATCTTCTGCTAGCTCCATCTGAGCTCCCATCTTCTATCCGTCCGCCGGTCTGCCAGAAAACTAACTGCTGCTTCTCCACCAGCTTCCTCTGGGAGCCTCAAGCTAATTGATCGGTATCCTTTAGGTGTTCCGTACCTGTTAGCTCCTGGTTTATTTGGGTTCTCCAGCTGATCTCCAGCAGTCTAAGAGTCTTCTCCACCTCTCTGAAGATGTCTTCAGCAGCAGCCGTTAGCCTCTCTCTGATAAACTCTCTCAGAACCAGAACGGAACACATTGTTGCTGAAATATGCCGCCAAGACCCGACAGAACAACCGTCAGCAGCTGCTAGCTGCAACATGCTAACCGCTGCTAGCCAGGTTGGGCCAATGAGAGGAATGAGACGAAGTCACGTGGTTCCAAACACGTCAAACTCTGTTGATTTCCGTTGTTTCTAAAGAAAAAAACTCCGGTAAGATAATAAATTAGATAATTTTTAATCTTTTAAATCCATCCACTATTCAGTGACACATTATTTAAACTCGCCCTGTTGTTCCGGGTCAGCGGTTCCGATTGATTTAGTTCATTATAAACGGGATTGTTAGCTTGTGTTAGCAGTTAGCTAACGTTAGCCCACCGCACAGAGCTCAGGTTCCTAAAGTTCCTGCTGGTTTTTAACGTTTAGCAGATTTTCCAGTCCTCTTAACGACATTTTACTGCTAACTCAGCTGGTTAACGGGTTAACTGGTTAAAGCCATCTAGTTATAGTCACCATGTTTCCGCTAGAAATGGTTTAGTTTTCACCTGAAAGCAATAAAACACATTTTAAATGTCATCAAGATCATGCCTGTAGGCCAAACATTCAGACGGCTAAACCTATTGCTCAGTTTACATCCTTTAATTACATCAAAACATGAAATATTCTGACCCACTTACCAAAAAATTGTTCATTTGTCCGGCCTTAAAACCAATAAAGCATTCTGCTTAAATTATTTTTCAAATGTAACATTATTGTTAAATCCTGCAATTGGAAATCTTTCCCCCCAGTTTTTAACGATAAACTGGACCTTGCACAGGCCTGATAACATGAATTAACGCGCTGGTTGACCAGGTTGCTCTTGATCAGATCCACAATAAGCCTGAACTTTGTTGTTAACAGCAGCAGGTTTTTCTAGAGATGTTTACAGTATCAAAGATTTTCCAAACTGCTGCCCAATAATGTCAGTAAAAAAGCTGCGTCTGAATGGACACAACAGCCAGCAATTAACAGACTGGAGCACGAACAGCTAACATGTACCAACAGTTTTATACCTCTTCTTTTCCTTACTGTCAGACTCGCTCCTCTTGTTTTGATCAATAGGAATTACCAGAACGATTTCTATCTGCTAAATGCCAAAATAATCAGAATTTATCTTATTAGTGATGGCA
Source organism: Characodon lateralis (assembly GCA_036250325.1). NCBI lineage: Eukaryota > Metazoa > Chordata > Actinopteri > Cyprinodontiformes > Goodeidae > Characodon > Characodon lateralis. The sequence goes on from JAHUTJ010051702.1 coordinate 4,943, forward strand.
AGATGAAGCCTCTTGGATCACTGAGGCTTTCCATCCACTCATGAGCTGAGGCTTCAAGATACTTTGTTTGCTCTACTACAAAATCAAGTGGACAATAAATGTATTATAATGACATGAATTTCTTGTGTAAAGCTTTATAGCTGCAGCAGGTAACTTTTGTAAAAATGTATTTTCGCATATTTGATAAATCTGTCACTGTATCCTGACAGTAGAATATGAGACAGATAATTTGTGAAAAAAATCAAGCTCCTCTGGCTCCTCCCAGAGGTCCTCCAGCCATTTGCAGAAATACACTGCTCCCGGTCAGAAACAGCCAATCAGAGCCAGGAGGAATGTCTTTGCAGGGTCACGCTCCTGTACGCATTGCTCCCACGCACAGCGCGTACCATCGTTAAAGGTTGCCTGTGTGCTGCAGCTGTGCTAATAAATTGAGGACCAAATTTTTAGTCAAAGCATGACTATATACCAGTGAATGAGCCATAAATGTTTATCTGCTGTGATTGGTGGCCCTGCTTAGGCCTGATTCACACGGCAGGATTTTCAAATTGTCGGTTGATTTTTCAAACCTGAGAGATTCCACACATGACGATAAAACATCGTATATATAACTGGTTCTGTCAACCCCAGAGAAAAAAACTAAAGATCTTATGAAGATGCTGCTGAAGCTGGTGAGAGAGGGTCATCATCCACAGAGAAAGTAGTCCTGTACCAAAATGGGCTGAAAGGCCAGAGGAAGAAGGTCCAGTGCTCCAGAAGCAGCAGATAATGGTTAGTAAAGCGATTAGGGACAAAGATCTGAATGTCTGGAGACATGTCCTCTGGTCTGATGAAACTAAAACTAAAGTGTTTGACTTTTGCAGACACCAAATAGACTGGTTGTAAATTAGGGCTGCATGATATCAGGAAATCATGTGATTGAGATTCTCTGGCTGAATGATTAAGATTAAACCACATTTTCCTTTTTTCCTTCATGAGTTTCCGTCTATTTCTCCTCATGTTTCATTGAGACTTTGCGTAGAATTTTGATCCGACTGCCGTCATGTTTTCTCAGGATGTTACTCTTCTGTCTTACCAGCGATGCCCCATCTTTCTCTGCAGGTCTATAAGGTCCATGTAATGCTGCATGCAGTTTAAGGTAAATCCTCTCCATGAAACACCTGTTTTGATCATCCTGCAGGTGGGATCACCCCTACCACAGATGGAAGTGTAATGTAAAGTTCTGGACCTGCTGAACTGCGTCTGGATTCTTTAGTTTTGGAGGATTTTTTTACCGCTGAGCTTCTGCAGAAGCAGATTTTATCCCGGCCGGATGCCAAAGCGCTGCGTGGCCCAGTTCTGTGACGGCACAGTGAAGCTTGGAGTGAGTATGCACTTCTTTCCCAAAGACCCTGTTCTTCGGAGGAAGTGGGAGCAGTTTGTGCAAGTGAAGCGCCAGAACTTCCACCATGCTTCTCCGTACAGCGTGCTCTGTTCGAATCACTTTGAGGCCGATGACTATGAGAGCAGCATGATGCAGATGTTTGGATTCAAAGCAAAGAACAACACAAGGTTGAAGAAGGATGCTGTTCCAACAATCCATGCCCCGAACCCCAAACCTGTGCTGGTAGACCCTGAGACTGGGCTGTGCTCACGGCCTGCTGGACAACCTCCCACATCATCACCTTCCCTGGTCAGGAACCGGTACACCTCTAAGGTAAGTTTGCTCAGTTCTGCTTCTGTAATTCTCCCAGTCTTCAGCGCCATCTTCTGGTCCGCTGGGCTGATATTATCAGGATCAATGTGTGTCTCAATGCTGCTTCCATGGAGACAAACTGAGACATCAAGGCTCCAGGTCCATTAATGTCTCCTCCAGTTTAGTTTGTCCTGTCATCCCTTCCTCCGTCTGACTCGTTCCCCTGCAGTAAACTGGACTGTAGAATATCTTTTTTTTTCTTGCTGTTTGCTATTTTTAAGAAATGTTTCTGGCAACTTTGAGACATGGTTCTGACCCTTGTCTGGACCAGTTGATTCTTATGGAATCGGACAGATTATTAACCTGATGAAACTAAAACGACCTCCTGCTGACAGAAATGGGTCAGCCGGGTCATTAGGTCATATTTTCATTAGAGCAGAACAAGAAAACGTCCTCCTGGCTGGTATGAACAGAACAGTTTCAGAATCCGGCTTTTCTTTGAGAAATTAATTCCACTTTTATTGCAATATTGAACTTTAATCATCAAACTGAATTTGAACTTTTTTGTCCACATTTAAACTTTATTCTGCATCAGGAAAGAAAACAGAACCTCCTGATACTCCTGGGTCTGAACCAGCCTTCTCCTGGACAACATGCCGGTCCAGCTCATTTATCTGTTGGACTTTGAGAAGAACCCGGTCCATTTATCAGCAACATGGGTCACTTGGTACCTTTAACATGCTCAAGTGGGCTGAGATGGTTCCCGGGCCCAGCTGTGGATAGTTGGATCAGAAGTGAACGTGTACAGACCAGGTTAGAATTGGATCGCTGGGCGCCGCACAGACACGGTTCCCATGGTTGTGGTTCTGATCATTTGTGTGTTTTCTGTGTTTAAATGGCCCATGGTTCTGTATGAAAGGGAACTGGGTCGGCTTGGTCTGACGTGCTAGTAGTTGTAGCCGCGGCATCCTGACCCTGATCCTTACTCTGAGCGTGATGTCATGATTTCAGGTGCTGGCCGAAGCCTCCTCGGAGCTACCCGGTCCCAGGCAGCCGTCCATTAGGGGCAGAAGTGAGTACAACCAGAACCAAACATTATTCTGTGTGGAAAGTTGTCTACCTGTAGTGACCTGAAATCCATTTCTATCCACCCCGTCTTCTTCATTCATGGTGTTAGACCTGCTGTAAGGTCGAAGGTGTGTTTGTGTTCCAGCTCCAGTCTGGGCTCAGCTCCTACCTTCACCTTCTTCCTAACTCATATCTCCTGTAGGACCACCAACTCTCATCCTGGTCATGTGTTGGTAGTTATGTTTGAGCCACCTGCAACATCTCACACTAGAACAATTTGTTCTCTGGCCTAAACTTTGCAGACGGAGCAGAAAACATGATTTCATGGAAATCACTTCCTCGTGGCCGTACCTGCAGATCTGGTTCTTGTTTTCCTAACTAGCAGCTTTATTATCGTTAGCAATGATACGTTGGTTTTATTTCAATGTGAAAAGCTTTAATCTGCGTTCTGATTGGCTGGCTGTGGTTCTGCAGGCTCTCTGAAATCTCATCTCACTTTACCTGTACACATCATCTCTCCAGAACTCCCACAGAAACATGTTTATGAGGAGGTTCTGACTGACCAGCTGTTCTGGGACCAGGAGGAACCAGAACCTCCACAAACTGAAGTGCGACTTGAGGAACCAGAACCTTCACCTATGGAAAAGAACAAGGAGGAACCAGAGGTTTTGCAGTTTAAAGTGGAACTGGAAGAACCAAAACCTCCACAAATCAAAGAGGAACCAGAATTTCTGCAGATCAAAGTGGAACCAGAACCTCATCAGATCAAAGAAGAACCAGAGGATCACATCATCAGTCAGGAGCAGCCGGTCCTGTATCAGGGGTTCAGCACCGTAATGGTGCTTCAGTCAGAGTCCCACCTTCCAGAACCCTTTGGAGGTTCTGCAGACAATATGGTCCAGTTTGAGGATGAGATTGGTGGTCAGCCCAGACAGCTCGGGACCAACTGGAAACCCAGGACCGGTAAGTAACCCTATTGGTTCTTCCAGGTTAGAGCACCTCAAAAGAAAAGGAAGTTCAGGAATATTCAGCAGCTCCACTGAAGTGGGCTGAAAGTCTCACCTTTGACCTTTCATCTCCTGGGACCTCTGTTCTCAAGGTTCCTTCAAAATGTCCTTGATGGACTCTAGATCTATTGAGAACAAACCGACTATTTTTTCCATAGTCAGCAGTAAACAAAGAATTTCTGAAGAAAGATTTGTAAAAAGCAGAGTTTATGTTTAAGAACCTGAAAACGGGCAGCAGAGCAGCTGACTGGATCTAAGCAGGAACAGCCAGTGCCGGGTCCATGTTGATGTTTTGGTCCCATTTACGGGCCATCCTGAATAAAAGCTCAGATGTTGGGAACCCCCTCATGATATCTGCTGCTTTGCAGCATTCTGGGCCGGTTGAAGCTGAAGATGTTGATTCAGGGGATCAAGGAAGTTCAGAGTAGATCTGTTCACACCTGATGAAGCTGATCCGACATGAAGCTTTGGTTCGGTCCAGCTTTCTTTCTCCATCCTGACTGCAGCTGCATAAAGATCCTTAAAGTTCCCGATCAGCGGGAAGTTCTCTCTGCCTTAGTGTAGCGTTGTGCTGCACATGAAAATTCTGCATGTGTTCTGATAAAAATCTGCTCAGTACACTTACGGACCGAACCAAGAGGGCTGTACCAAACATTTTGGAAGGCATTCTTGTACTGTTACACTCGGTTTGTTTGGGTTGATGGAATATGAAATATTAGTTAACAGGTTGAATAGTTAGTTCCGGTAAGTTTAACTCGCGTTGATTCTTCTTTGGTTGAACTTAACTTTGGTTCAGCGGCTCGACGATGATCCACAGATGGTCCACCTCTGATTGGCTTTAAAAACACTAACATTTTGGAGTGGCCTAGTTAAAGTCTGGACAGGAAATGCAGTGGAAGATGAAATAAAAAGAATTTAGTCTGAAACACTTGAGTGGGACAAAAAGGAAAAACCAAAGAAGTCTTTAACTGACTACCAGTCTCTCTGTACGTTTAAATGGGACTCAGTGTTGCTACGGTGATACATCTACAGCTCTGGTGTCCAGAGTAGAATAGGACTGTTCTTTATTTGTCCCTCCATGGAAGCTTTGGACACACAGAAGAAGAAGCAACAATAAGACTGTAGAGTAATGGTAAATATACAATGCAACAGAAATATATGGTTATGAAAAACAGCAGATTCTAAATGTTTATTCAGAAACTAAATGTCCAGCGTCCACTAGGACAGGTGGAGGTCCATCCTGACCACTCCAGCTAGTGCCTCAGGAGTCCAGGCTGGGTGGTATTAAAAGCACTGGAGAAATCAAGAACCTGACAGAGCTTCTAGGCTTCTCCAGGTGGGTCAGAGATCTGTGCAGGAGGTAGATGTTGGCATCCTTCTCTGATGCCAGGCTGGTAGGTGAACTGAAGCAGCTTCACTGAAGACCTCCCCTGGGGGCACGGGTCGGGTTTGGGTGGAAACACTTCTAGGAAACTCAATGTTTTAGGAAATGGGATTGTCTGTCTAGTTTTAAGGGAAAAAATTAACATTGAAGTTAATGTTTCAGTTCAGAGGTGCCCAACCTCAGTCATCCAGATCTCCAGAACTCCTGATCTCCAGTCCTCAGTGCTCCAGTCTTCCAGAGCTCCAGACATTCAGAGCTGCTGTCCTGCAGCTTTTAGATGCATCCCTGATGTAAATGCCTGAATTCCCTCATCAGCATCATTCAGCTCTGCAGAAGCCTGAATGTCTGGACATCTGCACTTTTATGATGCATTCAGGTACAGCTGGTAAACTGCCTTATTGCACATGAAAGCAACATAAACCGTTTTTGTCTGAAATCTGGGTCCAGTCTGATACCTAAACATTACCGCTGATCATTTCCAAGTGGTTTAATTCTATAATCGATCTATCCAGGCTGCCTTTATTTAAACAACTCAAACCAAATCCTCAGTCAGTTCTGTTCTGTCCAGTTTTTAACATTTTAGAACATAAATAAATCTAATTCTTTTTGGAATAAATTTACTGCTGATTAAAGAAAAAATGATTTTATTTATGTCTCTTGATTGAAGCGTTCCAAAAACTGGGTGAACCAGATGGGTGCTGCGTCAGCATCAGCAGCGTAAAGCGATCTGACTGTTTTCAGCAATTCTGTATTATTTATGCAACATGTAGTCAGTAGCACACGTTCTCCTCTCCTGTGTTTAGAAGACAAGATGTTTTTTTAGCTGTTTGTGTGCATGAAATACCGAGCAGAACTGGGTTTGACATTGTTATTGTTGTAAGGCTGCTGCTACACATGCTAGCAATACAAACAAAAACAAGCAGGAAACTGGAACGCTACAACTCAGACATGACATAAACCCCAACCTCCCAGGTTAATGGAATGCACCATAAGCACCAGAGCAGTGAACATGAGCTGGTTCTAGTAACCTGCTGAGCAATCTGTGCATTAATGTTTCTCTTTCTGTGTTCTCCACAGAACCCCCAGAGGAGCATGATTCTCAGGAGGAGCTCCATCCACTCTGCAGCCAGAACAAACCCAAGCCGTATCAGGTTATGAAACAGGACCAGGAGGAACCTGAACCTCTCCAGATGAAAGAGGACCAGGAGGAAATTTGCATCAGTCAAGCCCAGGGGAAGCTGGTAGTTAACCAGGAGAATGCAACTGTTGAATTAGATTTTGGACAGAAAGGTAATTTATTGTCCCAGGAGAGAAGTTGGTCAGGTGAGACTCCATATTCCTGCAGAAAGTGTGGGAAACATTTTAGTCAGAGAAAAAACCTGAAGACACACATGAGAACATATTGTAGAGAGTGTGGGAAATGTTTCGACCACAGAGGGAATTTTCTGCAACACATGAGAACCCATACAGGAGAAAAGTCGTATTCCTGCACAGAATGTGGGAAACTTTTCACAGTAAGCGGAGGTTTGAGCAGACACAGGAGGGTTCATACAGGAGAAAAGCCGTATTCCTGCACCGAGTGTGGGAAACGTTTCAGTCAAAGAGGAGTTTGGGTTAGGCATCTGCAAACTCATGGAAAGGAGAAATCTTCCTGCAAAGGAAAGTTTTCAGTCAAAAGGTTTGTGTGTTGGTTCACATGAAGATGCATCCAGAAGGGAAGCCATATTCCTGGAGACATTCCTGCACAGTGGACATGGCTACAAGAATGAGGCAAATCCAGCCAATAAAATAACTAGTTGCTTTAATGATGGTGGACTAGAAGCAGCAGATTGTTGGAGACATTACTGATGCAGTTGGCAGATGGTGAGACAGCAGCACACGATGGTCTGGTATAACTGGAGTGACCGAACATGGCGTCAGAATCCAAACTGGTGTTTATCCAAGGATGGAAATTCCATGTCATTATTGAGGGGGGCACTAAAGGTACAGTGAAATGTACTGTATACAGTATACTGAAGAACTGGTAATTAACTTGGTTGAATGGTTAAATGTATTTAATAATCATATTAATAGTAATTAATTGATGTAGGTAATCTCATAGGCTGGATTTTAAACTTTTTAACCTGCAGGACACAGAAGGTCAGTTACTGGCCATATGTTCGACAAGCTGTTCCTCCAACAAGTCACCACATGGGTGCGTGCTGTCACCCTTATTTCTTATTCTTTATAAAAACGTCAGAACTTTTAGGAATGTACAGGGGTTGGACAATAAAAGTGAAACAGCTGTCATTTCAGTGTGGGAGGTTTCATGGCTAAACTGGACCAGCCTGGTAGCCAGTCTTCATTGATTGCACATTGCACCAGTAAGAGCAGAGTGTGAAGGTTCAATTAGCAGGGTAAGAGCACAGTTTTGCTCAAAA
>JAHUTJ010051703.1:0-12486 GCA_036250325.1 Characodon lateralis
CTGAATGAGACCACAGGATTGTGGCCCGACACCACAGAACTGTGGCTCGAAAAACATAAAAACACACAAAATACAAAAACAAAGAGAGAGCGAAGCTCCGAGGCTGCCATCGTCGGCGCCATCTTGATGCAAAAACATTGCTCATCAATCTCCACTGTCTGTTCACTGTTAACGTCATGGTTCATGTAGAACAACCAAGTATTCAGCGGTCCCCGATTTTGAACCAGAGTTTGCCTCCTGGAACCTCTGGTCGTCGGTGGAAGCACACGTTACTGGTTCAAAATCATGTTTGGGAACTGGAACGAGCTCCGAACCACTCTGGTGGAATAGGAGCAAGAGAGAACCCACACATGCACGAGGAGAACATGCTAAACCATGCAGGAAGACCCCAGGCCGGGATCTGAACCCAGGACTATCCTACTGCAAGGCATGAGGGCTACCAACTGCACCATTGTCCAATTAGAGCATTTCATAGATTTTTGTTTTTTGTCTAAGACTATGTTATGATGTGGGATGTTTTTTCTCACAGTTATCATACTGTGAGAATTTCACACTGGCCCAGGCCTACCAGCCTGCAGCCAAAAGTCTGTTCTTATTGCTGTTTAATGTTTACTGAGCATTCAATCAGTATTTTATATGAATATCTTTCTACCTCCTGGCCTCTCATTCCTTAAAAAATAAAGCTCCCAGGCTAAGTCGGAAAACGTTTGAATATCCCACTAGTTATTTTGGATAATGAGTTTGTAACATATGTTACAATTGTATAAAAAATCTACACCAAACTAAACAAAACAAATGCAAAGAAGGGGTGTCCATAATTAGGTTTTTAAAATTGCTGTCAAAATGCCTTAGCAGACATAAGTATTTGACGTTTTTCTTGTTTGCATTTTCATTGTAGGGTCTAAAAGGTTTGTCCTTTATGTAGATTACGATCCCTGATTAAGAGCGATCCTCCGCCCACAAGTGTGCTTCTGCAATATGGGGACAAAGATCTCCACCCACAGTGGAGTCAAGAATACCATTAACATTAGTGAAATCAGACTAAAACAAAATTAATCTCAGATTGTTTCATATTTTAAAGGCAATAGTGTCACTCCAAACAATGTGGAGATGTGTTGGTAGAGTGGATTTCTAATTAACTGTGCCGATCCTCACTCCCTAAATGAGAGGTCTCGGGGGAATTACAATCAGCTAATTAATTACATTACTGAATTAAACCAAGTTTTAACTAGCAAAAACTTTGTAACAATCCAGATTTTTAATAAATAATGGCTGTGAGAGATGTCACGTAGTAACAACATACACGCAGCAGCAAATGCAGTGGGTCAACCCCATTCAGTACTTTAAATGAATGAATTATCAACAATCCTAGGTGTCTAGGATTGCTTTAATATGTATTTCCGAACACAAATACTGCAAAATACTTTCTTCATAAAAATATTTTCGCCTGTGGAAGCCACAGAGATTTTGTATTTTTCTTGTCTGGAATCTAAAACAGGTACTACTCTCTTAAGGGCCAATGCTGTCTAAAATGATAAGGAAATATTACACAAAAACATTAGGATATCGACATCTTTAAAAGGAAAAAGACAATCAAAAAGCAACAGAAAACATTTTGGCATTAGGGAAATTTTAGAAGCTAGAGCTACTAACTCTGTCGGTTAGAGTTGCAGATAAATATGTGCTTTTTGGAGCAGGTGAATGATACGCCACAGCTCATAAAAAAAAAATTCCCTGACTTCTAATGGATGCAGCTCAAAATATGAAAGATATTTGGTATTAGATGAACAACATGAAACTATCCGCCTGACCACTGAGGCTAACACAACAGCCCCTTTTCCATTGCAGGGACTTTCAGCCATTACCCGGGATTTTGAAAGCCCTCTGCGCATTCCCAGATAAAAGGTCCCGGTCTGGGGGTAGGACTTCCATATTATCCTGCGATTGCTGAGGGACAGAGTTATGTTCTGAGTAACCATGATTGGTGGACACTTTCTTGCAGTGTTCCTACTTCCGTTCACCTTATTGCTTTTTACTTTATACAATATTCATATTTAAGCGCACTTTTTGTAATCGAGACGTTGTCTTCTGGCGATCTCCTGCCTTCTTTCCGTTGCAGATTCCTGGGTTTCAAATACAATATGGTACAACACCACAGGCAAAAAAGCCGGTTGTGTGTTCTCCGTCTTGTTTTGTGAACAAATGGCTGGATACAGCCTTCTCAGTCAGGCTTGCTTGATTGGCCTTTGGTTTCTTATTACTGCCACCCGCTAGACTGGTCAGTGAGGGTGCATAGCCTCACTGCCAGGTCTTAGTTCTGATTTTTAGATTGTACAAGAACGACTAGGTACTAACTGAACAGACACCAAACAGCAACATTCTCAGCAAGGTGTAGGACTGCTTATGTACTGCGAAAGCATATCCCAGGGGACTCCATCCATTTCATGCTAAACCCACCTGGAGTTCAATTTCAGTCTCATCTGACCAAAGCACACAATTCCAGTTAAAGTCATCAGGGTTAACATTTGTGATGGTAGGACAGAAAAAAAGGGTTTTCTGACATCTCTTCCAACCAATCATCTGTCATGTAGATAAAGTTTTTAAGGTTGTTATGAAGACATGGTGACCCCAACATGTGGCTCTTTGCTGGGTGATCTTTGAACACATCTTTACCAGTGGTGCCAGTAAGTGGAACCAATACTGTAGTTGAATCCATTGACATCTCTGTGCAAGTTCAGCATTAAATTCCTAGAAAGTCTTTACCCAGTGCCTGATACTTTGCAGCACTCTGAGCTGCACAAAGTAATCTTGTTGGGATCCATTTTGTGCATTCCAGGTAAGAAAGACCTGTTACCTCTTACATCACAATGTACTCATCCTATTCAAAGTTAAAAGATGCAAGTATTACAATGTTGTGTATGTTGGATTAGTCATCCATAATGCTTTAGCACTTACTCTGACAGATTGATGGGCAAACTGTTTCTACTCACCATGTAGAAAGTGTCCAAGCCTGGCACTGTTGAAGCACTGTTTGAAACACTGGGAGGATGTTTGTATGAACCTGAATAATGGGATGAAACTTAAACCTATTCCATAAATATAATTGCAGTGAGATAGCATTTTTGGCAAGCCAAACCTCCTCATGGCTATCTGCAACAGGAGCTGTTAGACTTCCAGAGCAAGCCATCAGTGGACATCTGTGCATGAACATCTTCATAATAGCTATTTTAAGACCCTGCAGTCATTGTGATGTTGGGATGGAAGAATCAATACAGGCTTTCTAAGTGAAAACCTAATTGATGTCTGAAGTGCAAGACCTCTAAGATTGCTCTTTTGCTTTTAGAAAGCTACCCAACAATTACAGCAAAGCCTATGAATAATGGCAGATGTCAAGGAATAATTATTTCTTTGACTTTTAGACTCAGGTGCACACGCACACACACACACACACACAGAGAGAGAAAGTATTCCCTTTTATCAGTTCTGTGTAAGTAAAATATGTTTGCAAGAGTGTATTTCTCAGGACTTTGCAGATTAAAAAACACTGGCTAACCCGATGCCAGGAAGAAACAGGATACATTCAGCTACAGCATTTCACTGAAGGTGACCGGAGAGTGAGAGCATCAGATATGCACCACTTGTTCTTGCTTGCACTCTCAACAAAGTCGAATTTTAACAGTCTTTAAAATGATAAATGGCTCTGAGGCCATAGTGTGTGTACTCAAGCAAAGTGCTGAGGTCTGGTTTCTGTCTATTTTCTCCATGATTGTGTTCCAGGTGCAAAACCACTTTGCAAATAAGTGAGCTTCATGGAATATGATGAAATACTGATAACTTACAAACACATTTTCACAAGAAAGATATTTATTTGCCTATTATGGTCACCGATTTTTAAATGATTACATTAGCAATGTTTATTTGTAATCATCCAGAAATTAAAAACAAAAAAAAATAGGCATAAGTTGGTATGAAAATCTTGTCATTTTTGCTGGTGCTGCAAAATTTACATGCTTTACAGACTCACCGCTGGTAGCTTGCCAACAGTAGTTTTAGAACTGTTAAAAAAGTGTCACACCTTCAAGGCTTGTTTGCACAACAGAGACATTTTCCAGGAACCAGGGTAGTTTTCTGGTGCATTATTGGACCCTTGTATTCTAACTGAATTTAAGTAGTAAAAACTAATTAGCAGGGTAGAGGTCTACCCCAGAAAAAGGCACCGGCAAAGAAGTAGTAATGTGTGTGTGTGTCTTTCATGTAAGCAAGAGAAAATTGTACAAGCCTTCTTCAGCCCTCTTCAGTCAGCTGCCTAATCATTGGATGGAGGGAAGCATTTGTTATTTACTTGTCTTTGTTTGCTTTTAAGGCAAATGCAAGTAAAAGTTAAGTATAGATTCCAACACCCACACAGCTGTTAAACTGAGGGAAATATTGGTTTAAATCACTGTGGCTCAGATCTAATTGGTCTGAGCCACAGGCTGCAAGCGTGGCATAGTCATAATTTAAACTAAACTCTTTGTTTCCTGTTGTATAAAAACACTGTATTACTGTGTTAACATAATGTAACACATCATCTGCATTTGAACAAACAGATAATATGAACTATTTCTTGAAGTATCTCGTGTGACGTTCAGTAAAGTGCAGACTGAACCCTTGGTGGTGCAGAATATCCTCCTCAGGAGGATCCTTAGGATTTCTCAAAGTCTTTCCACAGCATTTCTTTTGGATTACGTTCAGGACTTTGATGGGATAGTGGATTTATAAACATTAACATTCTTTTGTGATCACGCCAACTTTTACATGCCTTCCCCTTAAAGGGACTTTTTGTGCTTTGCCACTATTAGGGGGTTAACTAAAGTCTAATATTTGCTTTATATGTTTATTACAATTTTTGTTGCCTTTTACATCCTGATGAGCATAACCAGCTCCAGGTTTCACGATAGCAGTAGTTCCCATTTCTTTTGCCTTGTGTATGTGTATGTTATTAGGATTATATTTGGAGTGAAGCTGGAAGAAAATGATACAACCAATTGCTGTCAGAACTTACCTTGAGGGGAAACAGAGTCCACCTGTGTGTAATTCAAGCCCGGTCTAACTCCAGCTGTTCTGAGAAGGCCTTAGAGGTTTGTTAGAGAACATTAGAGAAAAAACAACATCATGAAGATCAATAGGCACAGCAGACAGGTCATGGAGAACGTTGTGGAGACGTTTAAATCAGTTAGAATATGAAACTATATCCTATGTTTGAACATCCATTCAGTCCATCATAAGACAACTTCAAACCTACCAAGTAATGGTCATCCGCCTAGACCAGGACAAGGGGAACATAAATCAGAGAAGCAGCCAGGAGGACCATGGTTAACTGTGCAGGAGCTTCAGAGATCCACACCTATGATGGCAGAATCCCTTCAACAGGACAGTCTGGCATTCCACAAATTCGGCCAGCCATCTAACGACCATGTCGAAGAAGGTGCTCTGGTCAGAACAGACCAAAACTAAACTTACTCTACATGTAAAACATTTTGTGAAGTGACAAACTAACACTGTACATCACAATAAAGCGACCATTTAAATTGTGAAACGCGATGGCATCATATGGGGGTGCTTTTCAGAGGTAGGGAAAGTGATCGGAGTTGGTGGGAAGATGGACGGAAGAAATACAGTTAGAGGCTACGAAAGACTTACAACTGGGGCAGAGGTTCACTTTCCCTAAAAATACTGAAGCATTGCCTCAGCTGGGTGACAAAGCTAGCTACAAATGCACACCACACTTTTAAGATTTTTATTTGTAAAAAATCAACGGGTGTAATTGTCATTTACAGCCATATTTCAGAAATTAGAATGTTATTGAAAAGTTAATTTATTTTAGTAACTCAATTCACTGAATTGTGTGAAACTGATGTTTTCAGTCCTTTATTTTTGCTAATTCTGATCATTTTCTGCTTACAGCCAATAAAAACATGACACTTATGATTAGTTAATAAATCAGAACAATAAAAATTGTGTTTAATAGAGAAATATTGGCTTAATGAAAAGTATGTTTAATATCTGCTTAAAGGTACTTGTAATCTGATGATCGAGCCTCATCGGAACACTCTGGAACAGATTCTAATTTATTGGACATCAGTATAAGTTTTGGGCTAACACAGCTGATTTTAATTTCACCTTCAAATGAACAGTTCATCTCTTACAAAGTTCAGTTTTGGTTGATGAAATGAAAAATTAAGGTTTACTATTTTTAGTTGATCTTGAAAGAAATCCTGAATGGACCCTAAGGAATGTTGCAAGCTATCGTATCAATTAAATGACACTACTATTTCTCTCTCTGTCAGCAACTGAGTTGAATTTTTCTTTATTTTTCTTTTAGCAGGCATCATGATTCCTGTGATGGAATTCCGGCAGTTCTCTGAGCAACAGCCAGCGTTCAGAGTCCTCAAGCCATGGTGGGACGTGTTCACAGAGTATCTGTCTGTCATCATGCTCATGATTGGTGTGTTTGGATGCACTCTGCAGGTCAGTAAAAATGCATTTATGTTGTCTCAACCCAAAGGTAGAGCAAAGTGCATCGCACAAGTGAGAAGTTGGAGCAGTTTCCGTTGCTTTTTTCCTCCATCCCAGCTAGAATAAATGGTTTCAAAGGTAAAAGCCTATAGGCTCCCTCATTGGAACAGAACTGCCCTGCCCTCTCCACTGGCACAAGCTCAAAAACATTGCTTGGGTCCTTTTACAGCCTGGCCTGTGTACAGCAAGAGTAGCATTCAGCCCATCAGGAGTTTTAACTGTGGAAACATTTCCCCACCCTGGCTCTTTTAGTAAACAGAGGACTCCAAACCCCTGTGACCTGGCCCTTGACTTCTCGCTCTGTTTGGAACAGGAGGATGTTTCTTGGCTGCTATAAGTCCCTGTGGTGGAAAGTTTGGAAATAACACCAAAATATTTGGTGAAAATCTCTCTAACAGGTTATTTATTTTATTGTGAGCAGCCATTGTTTTCCCTCTCCTGCTGTAACTGTTTGGATTCAATCTGAGGCTCTTTCAAATTGAGTGGACAATTATTTGTGCAGCCAAGTTCACTTTGTGGGTCAGAGCTGTATCAAAATGCAGCTCTATGTAATTACTTGTTATTATTCTGCCTGACAGTAAACTAATTAATTTAGTAGAAACACACATTTAAGAAGTCTGTTGGAGAAGATGTGACAGCTCATGCAAGATTCTATCTGACCTGACAAAGCAGGATAGCATTTCATGTTTTGTTTTTGTCTTTTATCCACTGCATTACTTGTATATAATGTTGCACAGACATGTCAGAGTATCCACATTTAAGAAATGGAAACAGAGTGCCCCAAAGGCCCCCGTTCCCTTTTAAAAGCCTGCTACCAGTAATTTAAAGTGGCTATTTCCTGCTATTAGCATTGCTGTCCAGCATCTGGTTTTCATTATTTGTATTTCAAGTAAACACCATGGGCATTTCCTCTTTCTGTTTACTGATGCTAACTTGTATCTGCCATTCAGCACAGCACTGAGGAAACCCTGTTAGACTGATAAACTACCTGACACAGGTAACCAGAGGTTGATGCATATTCAGTGCCTTGCATAGGTATTTGTACCCTTAGAGGTTTTCCACATTTTGCCATGTTTCAGTAATCTATTTCAGTGCATTTGTATAGAAGCAAAATAAGATAGCAATTATACACAATTCCATCAAAATATATAAAAAAGTGGTGATCATTTGTGATGATATACATTTGAACTCAGAGATATTCATAAGCACTGTATTAAAAGATACATAAACTTCTTATTTATCTCTTCTTGACATTAAACCGGACTAAACGTTTCCTGTTTTAGAGCAATCAGGATAAAAAAGTTATTTATTTTTGATAAATGCTAGAATAATGAAGATACATTTTTAGATAATTTTTACTTCTTTCAAACTTGAAGTTGTAAGGATTATGATTATTGATTAATTAATCTTTATCAAAATTATAATTAAAAATCATAATTCAGAAAAATAATTTTCTCAACCAAAAGTCATTACTTACAAATAGAAATCAGAGAGCCATTCTGGTGTGCTGATTAGGGGCTCAAAGCACTTAATAATTACAATTAGTTAATTATCATTAATAATAATAATTATTATTAACCAAAACCACACTAAATGTCACTGTTTATTCAACTGTTCCACCGATTGGCGGGGAACACTAACCGTATTTTGACATATAAATTACTCTTGCTTAAAATAAACACATACACTTTGCTATTCTGATTCAATAATCTTCTCCTAATCAAGCATGCATAAATTCTACACAAAGGGGTAAAATAACTTATCAAACAAAGATAAAAACAACAATGAGTGTCTATGAAAGTCAAACCAGCAGTTCATGCACAAAAATGGTAATGGAACAAAGCTTTTGGTTTATTTGGAATGTGGGACATGTAACCAGTAGACGGCAATACGTTCACATAGGCAGCCCTTTGGGAGCGGCCTCCACCGGCCTGCAGTCATAAAACCCTCAAAGTAGGAGCTCAGTGAAAGACAAAGGATCGTAAAACTTTTAGGCGGCAACCAGTGGAAAAAACAGTAAGAGTGAAGACAATAGAACAGTGAGTGTTCCACCATGAGGTTCCAGCTGCAGCTTCAAGGCGTCTGAGAACCTCTAATAGTCCCACTTTTAAGTTCACCTGAGTCTGCGCTCAGGGGTTGTAGGCACAGTGAAACACACACAGCTTCAAAACATGGCGGTTTTCAGAGTTCAACAGCAGTCAAAGCTTCAGTAATACATTGCACCACGTAAAACTTAGAACACATCTAAATCGCCCTAAAATCCTATTATATCCTGGCCAAGCTATTTCTATCGCTCTAACAGAAATAAAACAAGAATGAAATTACTTGGTGTCGTCTTCTCTGGAGCAGCGAGTAGAGGGTAGAGGGGGGAAAGAGTTGTTACGTGTCCATAACGAACTCAGGGACGGTCGGCTTCTCCTCCTTTGGCAAAAAGGGAAAAATATGATGGACCATCAGCAGTCGACTGGAGCAAAAACAAAGAGGAAAATTTCATCTCCTTGGGTTTTTCTGAGTTGCGTATCAGGTCCACGCCTTCAATTGGTAAGGTAAAACCTACTGGCCTCCTATCCCAGTAAGCTTTTAGATGAGTTTGGCCAGTGAGAAGAATGAATGGAAACCCACGTGTGAGTTTCTTCCTTAGAATGATGTGCGCATCGGTTGCGTGGTAACCAAGTCCCGGTTCCAGCAGGAGAAAATGCAATGGTGGAGCGTCTCACGTGTTCTTTTATAGCGCACTGACATCAGAGCTGCGATGCCCACTTCCTGTTAACTGCAATGCATGCTGGGAGGTGTAGTAGCAGAGAATGGTCCAACAAAGTTTACATACCCTGTTTGTCCATAGTGTTTGGTAGAATTGGCATTAAATTGTCTGACTTTGGTCAAACATTTTGATTATGCTTTCGAAGGTTCGTCACAATGGTTTGCTGAAATTGCCCCATTCTTCCTGATAGAACAGGGGTAAATGAGTCAGGTTAGTAGGCCACCTTGCTCACACACACAGCTCTGCCCACACATTTCCTATTAGACTGAGATCTGAGATCAGGGCCACTCTAAAACATTGACTTTGTCTTCCATAAGTCACTTTGTAACTAATTTGTTGGTATTATTAGGGTAATTGTCCACTCGTCAGACGCCATTTGTGCCCAAGCTTTAACTTTCTGAAATGCTCCTTGAATATTTTTGACATAATGTTCTTTCTTCATGATGTGCACAAGTCTCTCCAACAGCAAAACACCCACACAGCATGATGCTACCACCCCCACTTCACAGTTGAGATGTTGTTTTCAGGCTTACAAGCTTCCTCCTTTTTCCTCCAAATTTAATGTTGGTCATTATAGCCAAACTTTTATTTTTAGCTTTATCAGACCAAAAGACATGTCTCCAAAAATTAAGATCTTTATCCTTGAGTGCCTTCACAAACTGTAATATGTCCCTTTTTATGTTACTTTTGGAGTAATGGCTTTGAAGTCCATGTGGGTCCAGGACTTATCTCACTGTGGATAATGACGCTTTAGCCAGCCTCTCCACAATGTCTTTTCCTTAAAATGCACATTTTGCACCAAACTGTGTTCATCTCTGGGACATAGAACGTGTCTCCTTTCTAAAAGGTATGATGGCAGAACATGCTGTTTATACTTGGATAAAAGTGTTGGAACGGATGTGGAACTTTCAGGCATCTGGAAAATACTGTGGAGGATCCGAATACATTTGTTGCCTTAAAATACATCCACAAGTGAGTTAACTCAGATGTTGTATCAGAAGCTTCCAAAGCAGTGCCATTATCATTCGAAATTTACCCAGGTTGTTTAAAGGCGTAGGGATCTTAGTGTGTATCTTTGAATTTGAAGAAAGTAATTACTCGTCTCTCTACTCTCTAATTATTCTGGCATAAAGGCTAATCAAAATAATTTAGGAATCCTAACTGACCTGAAACAGTAAACGTTTAGTCTGGTTTACTGGTAACAGTGAGTTACTGTTTGTGACTTTTTATACAGTGTATGTAAACATCTGGTTTCAATTATAGCCAGTCCTTTAAGTGAAACCGCTTCAGTTTTAATCCAAAAATGATGCCAGAGTCAAGTTTTAGTTTCGCGGGTAAGAGTCCAACATAATAGCCCCGCGTTCAGAGAAGGTTGTTTGTTCCAGAGAAGGTTTACGTAACCTCACTTTACAATGGATGCCCCACATGTTCTTCACCAAAAGCTCCAAGTAGAAGCCCTGATTCCAGCTGTGCTACAGAACGGGGTATGGTAACACAATTTCTAAGAGTTGTATGTCGAACAAACAATTTCATGTCAAGAGCATCAAGAGAACTTGAAAAAAATGATACAAAGATCAAATATATGCAGGTTAAAAAATAAGCGAGCATTTCAAAAGCTGAACTTCTGGAATAATTTATCTCCATCAGTTTACATTGAAGCATGTGAAAAGTGGGATTCAAAATCACAAACAAATAGCTGAATTTTCAAACAGAGATAGAGTGTTCTCTCTGGAAATAAAAATACATTTGGTTTCCATTCCTCTTGGTTTTCCTCAAGTCAATAGCTATGTTTACATGAGCAAAGATTCTTGATCGGATTCAGATATGTTCAGATTAAACCAAAAATAAATAAATTTGAATACAATGTTTACATGCACCATGCTTATTTCAGAATAGCAGCATTGTGACGTGCGCAGAGTTGTCAAATTTCCCTTAAACAACCATGGAAGAAGAAGTTGTACTTCTTCAGAAGTGTGTTGGTTCTGAGTGTTCTGAGTGCCCAGAATGGATCCATGCCAGGTTCTCAGAGCGGTTGAGGCATACGCTACTGGGTTAATTACACATCATGATCCTGCGTTACAGAATGCGAGAACGGGACAAAACATCCCTCCAAGTGTTGACAGTATTTGAGTCATGTTGACATATTTCACAATTCGCCCCAATCAGAATGAGATGATTAGAGCAAGTGTTTACGTGGATGCTATTCAGACTGTGTATCAACATAAACCACCCCTCTCATTTGGAATACAATTTTTTTCCGATTGAGCTAAATCAGATCAGAATATTCCAACTGGGGCATTTACATCACACATATTTATTCCTATTGACCCTTTATCAAGAATACTTACAGGGGTTGGACAATGAAACTGAAACACCTGTCATTTTAGTGTAGGAGGTTTCATGGCTAAATTGGAACAGCCTGCTAGCCAGGCTTCATTGATTGCACATTGCACCAGTAAGAGCAGAGTGTGAAGGTTCAATTAGCAGGGTAAGAGCACAGTTTTGCTCAAAATATTGAAATGCACACAACATTATGGGTGACATACCAGAGTTCAAAAGAGGACAAATTGTTGGTGCACGTCTTGCTGGCGCATCTGTGACCAAGACAGCAAGTCTTTGTGATGTATCAAGAGCCACGGTATCCTGGGTAATGTCAGCAAACCACCAAGAAGGCCGAACCACAGACAACAGGATTAACTTAGGATGCAAGAGGGAGCTGTCTGAAAGGGATGTTCGGGTGCTAACCCGGATTGTATCCAAAAGACATAAAACCACGGCTCCCCAATCACAGCAGAATTAAATGTGCACCTCAACTCTCCTGTTTTCACCAGAACTGTCCGTCGGGGGCTCCACAGGTTCAATATACACGCTGCTATAGCCAAACCTTTGGTCACTCATCATGCCAATGCCAAACGTCGGTTTCAATGGTGCAAGGAACGCAAATCTTGGGCTGTGAAACATGTATTGTTCTCTGATGAGTCCACCTTTACTGTTTTCCCCACATCCGGGAGAGTTACGGTGTGGAGATGCACCAAAGAATTGTACCACCCAGACTGTTGCATGCCCAGAGTGATGCATGGGGGTGGATCAGTGATGGTTTGGGCTGCCATATCATGGCATTCCCTTGGCCCAATACTTGTGCTAGATGGGCGCGTCACTGCCAAGGA